>JANHFQ010001750.1:17295-29665 GCA_032468035.1 Aparallactus werneri
TCTATCATCTGACCTTTTTGTTTTTTTCTTAGTATATATGCAAGCCATCTACCAGGTTTGTTAGCATTATTAAAATTATTATATTTAGCGTAAGTTAAATTAGTAGCGGCCTGATCAGCCATCAACATATTAAATTGATCTTTTAAAATCTTTATCGCCTCTTTACTTTTCTTATCCTCTGAGTTCCTTATAAGTAAGCCAAAAAGCAGCAACTAGACTCACCGGCTCAAAGACCAACCCCACGCAACTCAGACCCACCCCAGCACAGCCATGCCCCCATCAAATCAGAGCACACTTCCATCCAATCAGAGCATAGCCACGCCCCCAGCCAATCAGAACACAGCCCAACTGACATTTAAACAGAGGAGGCAGCCGTGATCATTGCTCCTGGAAGCACAAAGCCTGAGGATGAAGAATGAAACTTCGTCAAAACGTCGCCAAGATACCTCAAATTTTATGTGGGAGAAAACCTGAGTAACTAAAGACATATACATACACACAAATGTATATATTATAAATATTACAAAACAATTAAGTCTATCAATATTCAACTAATATTAAGTCTATACATCTAACCATAGATTGCCCCTTAGTTGTTGGTTTTTAAGTGGTTTCTTCTTGTGCAACAGTATCCACTATTGCATCAGTTTCTTTTTAACACAGAAAGTAGACTTTCACCTCTAGATGTCTCTCTGTCCTGTAAAAGGATGGTTTCACCAGTTCTTTTAAGCTCCACCGATCTTGAAGCTCACTTAATCCAAAGGTTTACTCTCAGCTCCAAAAGAAATAATAGATTATGATCAATATCAATGTCAATGTCCATACTGTCCATCCGATTTACCTAGTTATATATTCCTTGCATTCGTTATAGTCAGTAGATCCAAGGATCAGAATATTCATTCATAATTGTCCCCAAGTTAGTCCTTAATCTCTTATTTAAGACTTTTCAAGTTTTTAAATACAGAAACCCTATTGTTATTACGATGGTAGAGTCTTTTGCCCGGGAGGAAGGGGAGCAGATCCACTCATGCTATTTCCCCTCATACTTTTTTCCTTCCTCCTGGTCTCCGTCTTCGGACCTCACTTTTCGTTGCCGCTTTCTCCATGGGATTTAACCCCAACAATCTGTGTCCAAACACTATTCTACTTTGTATCATGTTTTTTTCCATGGGTTGGAAATAAGTAAAAATAATGTATTTGTTTTACTGCGTCTCCAATCTTGCTTCCATCTTTCCGACCGTGCTGTCACTTCGGGATGATCATGGCGACTGTCCTTTCAGCTGCCGGCATCCCGGGGGATTTTCCCGCTGGATGTGGGGGATGCATCCTCTGTCCATCTGCGGAATATGATCCCCGCTTCTTTATCAGTTCCCCCAAAGCTGATACAGCCCAAATTAAACTACTCATGCAGTCAAATTAAAGCATGAGAGAGAGCACTTCTTTCTCCGCTTATTCCACTAAGCGCTGCCTCCGGAAGTCCACTACTGATGCCATTCTAATACCATTCCTCCCCTGCTGTAAACCAGAGTAACAGAATTAGAATGCAGTATTGCAGGCTATTTCTGCTGACTGCCAGCTGCCACCAGTTTGGCAGTTTGATTCTGACCTGCTCAAGGTTGACTCAGCCTTCCATCCTTCCGAGGTGTGTAAAATGAGGACCCAGATTGTTGGGGGGCAAAGGTTGACTCTATAAACTGCTTATTAGAGAGGGCTGTAAAGCATTATGAAACAGTATATAAGTCTGCTATTGCTATCATGGCCTGATCCTTGATCAGCATAGGATGAAAATTGAGAGCAGAAGCCATTACCATTACTGACATGTACCATCTGTCTCATGTAGGATCTTCGGCTTTGTGGCCAAGAAACAAGGCAACCCATGTGAGAATGTCTGCCATCTTTTTGCTGAGTTAGATCCTGAGCAACCAGCATCAGCCATCGTCAATTTCATCACCAAAGTTATGCTTGGCACACACAGAAGATGAAGGCAGCTTGGCAATTGCTCCAGGCCTCTCACCTGCCATCTTTCCTTCCTCCCCACCTTAACTGCCTGTCTGAATGCCTATGATGTTTTGTGGCATCTCTGCAACATGGGAACAGGATGACTAGCTGTACAGCGTTACTCAAAATAGTCTTCTACTATTTCTATTTTAATCCACTGTCTTATTTCCACAACCACTGACCAGGTATAGTGGGGAAAGGGCTCACTTGATCTCAACAGATCAAGTGTGATGTTTTAACGTTTCTCCACAGAAAACATCCAGGAACAAAAGATCCGATGAAGACTGCACAGCTTCCATAAGCCAAAATTTTATGACCCGACTATAGTTAAATGCATTCTAAAGCATCCAGGGTGGGAAAGCATTTTTGTACAAATGAAGAAGAGATTTCTCAAGCCAGGCCCAAGATCACCCTAAATTTACTTTGAGGCACATTTAAGAACCACCAAACATCTGGTGGCAAACACAGTTCTTTGCTGCAAAACTTGCATGTGTTTACACCACCTGAGAAAGAAGTATCTAGTGGCCTTTCCTTCTACAAACACCATTTCTCTGGACAAGCACACCACTTTGTAATGGAGATACAGGGCACTGGAGGTCCAATCTTGTATCTCACGCCAAGAAGACATGTCATGACAGTCTTTTATTAGTAAGGCATATCAAATCCTAAATTGTTTTCTTTTATTAGACAAAGTGGTGCCCAGCTTGGTAAGAAGCAATAAATTATTCTTGGAATTATTCAAACTCAGGTTCTAGCTGCAAAGTTTTTGGGGGATTCTTAAATGAATGGTCTTTTTAAAAAAATAAAATAAAAAGCTTCCCTCCAGTTTCTTAATTGATTGTGGGCCCTACTGATTTATTGGATCTGAAAACCCCTATAATCCAATGCTGTTGTCTCTGAAGCTTGGAGTTAAGCTGTTATTATTTTTCAGTTACCTTTACCCTTCAAGATACAACATGTTTGGGTAACCAACTGTGCTGCTCTTCAGTGCTGCTGTATGTGAACGTCTGATCTGGGATACAATTAGTGCAAGCTGCTACTGTAGTTCAATAACTCTTGAACTCGCTCCAGTGCTTGATTTTCATTTTGAATTGAAACTGACAATGAAACCAACAGATACATCATGAATTCTTCAGTATTCTGGAAATGGTGACCAAATATGGGGAAACAAAACTCACAAGTAGTCCAGAAGTCCCCCCCCAAAAAAACCCCAACGTCTTATTTTATTTGTAATGCACGCAAGCATTTTGGCCAGCGTAGGCTTTACATCAAAATGGCAAACTGAAACAAGGAACGCTTTTAAGCTCCATATGTGAAAATACTGCCAACTGTGTGAGAGGTACATACATTCCACTGTCTTGTGGGAGATGAGAAGCTGGAACAGACACATAATGTTTAAGAAGTTGTTGATGTAAAATATCCCTACTGACAATAGGCCATACATTCCTTGGCTATCGAGTTCTGTAATGAGGAAAGATGTGCAGCATTAAGCAATTGTATGTGATGAAGGGCAGAGTGGATTCTCAATTCCCGAAGACTTTGCAGATACCGCTAAGACTAGAGGCTACTCCATAGGATTAAAGCTATTGGGATGAACAAGATACATGGCTCCCATTTCAATTCAAAGCGGAAAGCAGGAATCTAGAACGTAATAGGTCCAAGAAGGATGTGTTGGTTCTCCACAGTGAAAGTTATTTGGATTTCATGGAAAAAATCATCTGGACATCTTGTTGAGTTTGACTCCTAGTTTTAAGCAAGGAGCTAAAATCCAAATAATTGTGGAGCTGTATATATCACATACAGCTAATTTTTCAAGGATCAACTGGCTGGCCACTGAACACAGTTTTTTGCTTCTGACATGCCTGATGCAGACTTCTAAGTTTAGAAACTCACAAAATATACTAAGAAAATGGGCAGGTGATCAACATTAATTTTAACAGCTTGATAGCTCAAAAATCCATTTTAATGACTTTCAGACTCTTAGAATTCATTTTCTTACACATTTAAAGAGTTTATCTTTGCATCTGGATAGCAAACAGTAGAATATATGAGCTGTCATAGGATAAAGACATAGGATGTAGCAAAGGGCTTAAAAAAACTTATGTAACAGCAGCTCCATTTTAATTAGTTCTGTTTTTTGAGTTTTTCATTCCAGAAGACCAGCTGTGTGTATTTTCCTTCACCACCAGACAACTGGAAGATTGCTTTAAAAAAAGGATTGTATTTTTAATAAGCATAGTATATTAATTCCTCATGTGCTTAGGGGCAATCGGTTGAACCAACCTCCCATTAAGACATGCCAGCGCAAGTACCAAGAAAGCACAGCAGTTGTGCTTGGTGGAGTCCCTGCTCTCGGTGGAGCCCCTCTGGTGAGATTCAAACAAGAGATTCCCCCCACCAGCGTCTTCAAGATGGGCCATTGACAGCAGAGGACATATCAGATGAGCTAGTGAAGAGTTCTGCTGCTCTACAAATGTGCCTTCCAATCTTTGAAAGTAGCAGTAGTGGGTTTAAACAGAGTTTTATTTTGTCTACTAAAGAATTTATATGTAAATGTTAGCGAGAGATGTCTTGATAATATATATGTGTGTGTATGTAAAGGGGGAGGGAGAGCAGGGGAGAGAAAGCTTATATCTGTATTTTTATCTTCTGTACAAATGGCAACCTGTTTATTCAAAATTAACATATCAGGAAAAAGAAATCAGAGTGCTTTTTATTGCTTTTTGGAAACTGGTTCTTGTGTATGAAATGAAGAGCATACAACTGAGTGTTGTTTCACTAGGTAGAATTCCTTCAGGAATTTTAAATCTAAATTCTACTCATTTAAGGCAAGGAAAGCATTTCTGCTTGTTTTAGAAGAGACATTATTGTGGCATAACTTTTTTTAAATTAAATTTACAGTATATGCCACCCACCTCACAGTCCAGCAACTCTGAACTATATATATATATATATACTTGTGTGATAATGGGTGGTGTTTCTAGAGTTGCTTCAGTTTTAATTTTTTGGAAAAAAAAATGTTCCCCCCAGTGATAAGACACCCTCAATGCTACTCCATTTTTCAGTTTTGTGTAGTGTATTTTTCAACTATATTTTTTTCATTAAAAAGTTTCATCCAGAAGGTTCCATTTTAAATGTACATATTTACATGCTACTGCTATTAATTTCATAATGAGTTTATTTATAAACCATATTTCCATATATGGATGCATCAGGTAGGAATGAATTCCTATCCTACATCATCTGCATCAGAAAGGCTAATGCTGCTTAAAAGGTATTGTATCATTTTTATCTTATCAATGTGGCATTATTGTGAGCTTCCCATCCCTGCCATTTGAATTATCTTGCTGAACCTTTATTTTTAATCATGTCATAGTGTTATAACACTATCCCTCTCTAATGCTAAAGTACTCCTTTAAAGCAGTTTTGTGGGAGCATAGCATTAGTTTTTTAAAAGCTTTCCAGTCACTACCATTTACTACTTTATTAAAATGGCAATGATAGAAAATTATTTTTCCCCCATCGTCTGTCTAGTGGTTAAGGCACCAGGCTAGAAACCAGGAGACAGTGAGTTCTAGTCCCACTTTATGCATGACCCAGCCGGCTGGGTGACCTTGGGCCAGTCACTCTCTCAGCCCAACTCACTTCAAAGGGATGTTGTTGTAGGGAAAATAGGAGAGGCGCCTCAAGTTATTTATAAAAATAATATTTTTTGTAATAAATATAAAATATTATATATTTTATATATAAAATATAATATAAATATATTAAATATAAAATAATAATCATTCTAAAGTACTCAAAACAATTTCATTTTTAGGTTTTTTTGGTGGCTAGTTTAATGTTTAAAAATTACTTAGCTAGAAAATTCCTACACTTCAAAAGGAACACTGATGAGAACCAGAAAGCAGTAAAACACTATTAATGAAACCAGTAGCCTTTCCAGGTGAAAATGCCAACTTTATTAAGTGTATAAAGATTCTGGCTACAAAAAGTGCAGCAGAAGCACCCAGAGCTGAAGGGAAGAGACATCTGTTCAAGGCAAGGCCCGCAGTGTAGAAGAACAAACTTCACCAGGTGTTTCTCAACCTTGGGAACTTTCAGATGGGTGGATTTCAACCCCCAGAACTCCCATGCTGGCTGGAGAATTCTGGGAGTTGAACTCTCCATGTCTCAAAGTTCTCTAGGTTGAGAATGTTAAACTACACAACAGGACAGAGGGGGCAACATCTGCACTCTCCAAAGGCTTGGTGCAGCAATTAAGTCAACAGGAGCATGTTTATAAGCTTGTGATGCCCCATTGCACACTAGCAAGCCTGTATTCGTGCGTTTTGCAGCCAGATGCCAGATCGCTTCGAGCAGCAGATGGGGAGGAAACCCACCATCAGCAAGCAGGGATTATAATCTTCTCATAATTGCAAGAGGCAGGGAGGATTGTTGGCAAGATATGAACATGGAAGGGAGAGACCAAACTGTTGCTCCTGCTCTCCCAATACATAGAGGGACTCTCTTTGGCTTCTCCTGTCATTGTTCGACCTCATCTACACACATAGCATCCAGACTGGTTGTCACCCTTCCCATAGCCCGTTATTTCTGCAATGGGGTATGGCTATGACAGGAGTAAATACAATGCAGAGAAAAAGGGAGGGGCTGAAAAGAAGGGCGGGTCTACATACTTAAGGACCGATCCTCTTTTAATTTCAGCAGAGAAGAATAAAGGGTGAAGGATGAACACTTTACAATTAAATTACAGTACAGATTTCACATTTCATCCTCGTCTCCATCAATACAGAGATATACAGCAGTATTGCACCCAGATCATAAGAACATATAGAAGAAATATTAGGGAGCTCTCAGAAGCTCAGAATAAGAGGGAGAGGGCAGACCACTATCTGCCTCCAATTTTGCCAGTGATCTCCGAGATTAGCTGAATAGGACAGCAGAGAATTCATCATTAGACTTCATCTGTAAACTATGATTTGGAAAAAGGTGCTGGATCTTGGCTTATCAAACATCAGTTAGGAAGTATAGTCCAAGAAAGACTCTTATCTGGCTTTCTATCATCCTCCTATAAGTCCTTGAAAAAAGAAAGTTGGATCCTGTGAGTTTCTAAATGCCAGCTGTTCAACTAAGGAGCCCATAAATTTAAAAAAACGACACAGGGTTTTCCCCACATTGCTGGGCTCAGGAGAAAAATATCTTACATAAGACTTCTGAGATTGGCTCGCACTGGAGAATGAGGTGTCCAGTACACTAGATATAATAATGCAAATGGTTCATCTCACTAGGCAAGAGGAGCTGACCTGTTCCATCTGCAATTCAATAATCCCCTTAGGAACAGGATCATGGACAGTCCAGAGCTGAATAAGGCTAGGCCATATTCCGGTCTCATTTTCAACCATGTAAACTCAAAGAACTGTCCTGCCTTCAGAAACAGTAATTAATGGAACATTCCGAGCAGAGAGAGGGACTGTGCTCCAGGAATGAATCCTTGACCCGCTTGAAAATAAAGAGCCTCAAGATTTTTCCAGTATAAAATGGTTGCAATCAAGCAGGCAGGAAATACACAAGAAAAGTGGCTCAAGTGTAGACAAATATCTCTCTATATGGCCCCCACGTCAAGAAGGTTATACTCCTGGAGGCAATGGTCGAAGTTGCAATGAAGAACAGCCGGAGCAAACTGGCAGCCTGCAGAGTGGCAGAAGAGGTGTATTCCCCAGCCCTTGATCTTTAGCCGCTGAGTGGATGCAGATCCACCTTGACCTTCTCCCCGCTGCTCAGCATTCCAATGGTGGGATAAAACCCCCCCGATGGCACCACTACATCTTTCTTGCCAATAATCTTTCCGTTACGGGTGAAGAACACCTGGTGGAGGGGAGGGGAGAAACCAAGAATTTTAATACACGTTGACCCTGAAGGAATCTGTACTGGCTGGGTTAGATGACAAATCTTCCAAAAATCTGTTACATGAAAATAACTAAGAACTGTAAGACTCTTGGCATTAGACCTTAGTTGACTGAAAGTTCTTGCTTGTTTGTTTTTTAAATAATAATACTGTTTTTGAATGTGCAATATCAAAAAGGATCCCTTAATTCAGAATATAGCCAATTTCAGTATCCCCAGAGTTCCAGCCAAATCTTTCCCGTTACTGTCACTGATGGCACATGTCATATGCCACTAACCACAGAAAGAGCATTGACTGACTGCCCTCCCCCTGTCCTGCCTGCCCTCTGAAATAACTACGGCTGCTTCCAAGAAGGCTGTTGCCTGTCCTGAGAGTATGAAGCTACATCCAGGCAGAGTAGCTTCAGAGGAGAATCACTTCCAGGCTGACTGCAGGCTAACATCACAAGAAGCAGGTGGTGTCTATCAAAGGCTGCAAATGTGACATTGCAGGGCTAGATTGAAAGGGTTCAAATTGTGAACTTTGACCACTTGATCCTATGATGCATTCTGAACGTGGATGTTGAAAGCACAGAAATGAAGATGCCAACAAGCGCAGCACTAAGAATCAAGAGAACCATATGCTGAAAAGAAAGTTCATGTGCAGGTGCTAGGACATAAAAGCAGCTTCTCATGACTCATGCTTGATGGAGTCTCACAAGCAGAACTGAGAAAAGGTGTTTAAATTCTTAAACCGTCTTCTGTGACCTTAAACAGTGTTCTGCATTTTAAGGCAATCCATTAAGCGCAGTTTATGTTCCTCGGCATGCTCTAGCAGTAAAATACTGCCTTTTCTTTTTATATACCCCTTACAGTTTCCACATCAGGTACTGCTCCATATTTATGGTTGTATCCCTAAGGGCTAGGAGGAAAAATAAAACATGCAAAACACTCTGAGAAGTTGCATTCCAAGAGTAATAACGATTCCTGTGCTTCAAATTAAGTCCCAATGGTAATCAGGCAATATCTGCTAACACTTTTATCATGCTCAAAGGATCCCTCACCTAAGAGAAGTCAAGCAACCCAAATGAGCTGCTCTCTGCAGCCACAATCATTACAACCATACAGACTGTTTTAGCGAGGAGAAACACTGCAGCCCTGATGCTTTAGCTACAGCAGAAGCCCCCGAGCCTTGTTCTATCCTAGTGTATTAACCAGTTCTTCTGGCACTTACCACTACTTTCTTGCCTTCGTGTTCCTGTTCCACATCTTCCCCATCTTCTTCTTCATCCTCATCCTCATCCGCCTCCTGATGCAGATACAAGACATTCCTCACTTCCTGTGGTTTGGCTCGGATAGCCACCGTATCACAGCTGTCATCACTGTCACCTATAGGGCACCCAAAATCCCATGTAACTCGCAGATAACAAACTTCAGATTCCCACCACAGAAACTGAAGTAGGATTTGGTGGCCTATTATTTCTGTTTAATCTACAGGCCCTTGCTTTCTCAGTTTCATAACAGTCGTGCAAAATTTTTGTTACTTCTGCCTTTCCTCCCGCCTTCCTGTTTTATTTCTGCTTCAGTATTAAGTATGTAAGACAGTAGTCTTTCCTGTATCAGGGGAATGTCACTCTCAATTGGTTTGTCAGTCTCCAGTACAAGCTAGTCAACCATCTGGACTGTACAGCAGGGAAAATATAAAGCTCAGTTTCATGACTCCAGAAATAAGAAAATAGCACCACTAGAGTTTAGAGGCAGCCTGAAGCTGCAAATCCCATTATGACCACAAATCAATTTAATTCAGCTCTGTAAATATCTAGTTGTCTTGCCATTTGTGATGGCTAATAATTGCCCGCATATATTTTTAGAGAGATAGCAATAGTAGAAATGGGTAGGTTGGTACTTAGTGTGAACCTCCATGCTCTGTGGACTCCACACTGGGCTCGGTGGCTAATGGGCTCCGGCCCCCAAATAGGCAAGTCAAACTCTTGGGGGTGGAATTCCAGCAGACCCCAGAAAAGCCGATGCATCTGAGTAATCCATGTGGAGACGTCCACCACTGGATCGGTAAGGTACCCTCGGATCCAATGAAGGCTGTTGAAACAGTCCGAAGCCCACCTAAAAATCAAGCTGACCTGACACAGAAGGTGCTGACCGACAGATTAGTCGACGAAGATACCGGCCCCTCAGTGCATGGACCAGCGAAGTAAGGCACCTGGAGGTCAAAAGCGGGCGGGGCACCAAGCCCAGTGCAGAGTCCACAGAGAATGGAGGTTCACAGTAAGTACCAATCTACCCATTCTCCAGTGGAGGCTCCGCACTGGGTTCAGTGGCTAATGGTCATACCCTAGTAGTACATTAAGGGTGGGAAGCCTGACCGGAAGGAGCCGCAGACTGCAGCACCCACCACCCAAACACCGTGACCTTGGAGGCGTACCTGTCCACCTTGTAGTGGTGAATAAAGGTGTGTGGTGGCAGGTGGCAGCCCTACAGACCTGCTAAAGGGAAGGGCAGGCCCTGTAGAAGGCAGAAGCGGAGGCTCCTCTGGTGGCCTCTGGTACCGTCAGACCCCTAGAGCGATATGCCAAGTATATCGCTCCCCATATCCACCTAGAGATTGTCATAGGGGAAATCTTGATGCCCTGATGGGTCGTCTTATATGAGATGAACAGGCCCTCAGTCCTGTGTAAGGTAGTGGTTCCATCTAAATAGAAAAGGAATGCTCTCTGGGCATCTAGGCAGTGCCACTCCTTCTCCTGAGCCGAGGCAGGGGACGGAGGAGGGCAACCCAGTTTCAGCCGAACGATGGAACAGGGAATTAGTCTTTGGGATGAAGGCCGCGAGAGGTCTGAGCATGACCCTGTCACTACTGATGAGTTGAGGGGCAACCAACAGGGCCGCCAACTCCGAAACCCGCCGGGCCAACACAATGGCTACCAGGAAGGCAGTCTTGAATGAGAGGGCCTTGAGGGAGCATGAGGCCACGGGCTCGAAGGGGGCCCTATCTAGGGCAGCCAGAACCATGCAGAGGTCACAGGTAGGAGCTCAAGCCACCAGCAGAAGGCTAATAAGGTTGACCCCCCCCTTAGGACCTCTTGACATGAGGGTGGGCTGCGAAGGTGGACCCCTTGGGGGTTCAGCAAAGCCGAATCTGATCGAACACAGCTAAGAACTCATATTCAGTCTTACCTAGTGGTGATAAAAGTGGCAAAGTGTTCGCACTTTTCCACTCTTATTGCATCCGCGGATAACCGCCCAGCCACCCTGTTTAGAGTGACCCACTCCCTACTTAATCTGCGAGCGAGGGAGGGGCAGGCTGAGGAATTTGTACAGTATCTGCAGGATAAAATTGCTCAGATCCGGACAAACTTGGACTCTGACTGGACAGGGTCCAATGAGTTGATGGTGGCAGGTCTTGAGCATGTTATCTGGGATGTGTTTGACCCTGTGACTCCTGATGATGTGGACAGGATTTTGGGTAGGCTGAACACCACATGTTTATTGGACCTGTGTCCCACCTGGCTGGTTTTGGCCACCAGAGAGGTCACACAAGGCTGGCTCCAAGCAGTTATGAACGCATCTTTGAGGGGTTCTTTCCCACAGCCTTGAAGGGTGAGACCCTTCCTCAAGAAGCCTGCGTTGGACCCAGCTCTTCTTAGTAACTACCGTCCTGTCTCCAACCTTCGCTTTGTTGCAAAAGTTGTGGAGAGTGTGGTGGTGGGTCAGCTCCCTCAATTCCTGGAGGAAGTGGAGTATCTGGATCCATTCCAGTCCAGTTTTAGGCCTGGTACAGCACAGAAACGGCATTGGTCACGTTGGTTGATGATCTCTGGCATGCCCGGGACAGGGGTTGTTCCTCTGTCCTCGTCCTACTTGACCTCTCGGTGGCTTTTGATACCATCAACCATGGTATCCTTCTGCGCCGATTGGAGGGGTTGGGAGTGGGAGGCACTGTAAAAAACGATGGTTCTCCTCCTATCACTCTGATAGGTCGCAGTTTGTGTTGACAGGAGGGCAGAAGTTGACCTCAAGGTCCCTATTGTGTGGGGTGCCTCGGGTCGGTTCTCTCGCCTCTCCTTTTCAACATCTAAATCAGTGGTTCTCAACCTTCCTAATGCCGCGACCCCTTAATACAGTTCGTCATGTTGTGGTGACCCTCAACCATAAAATTATTTTGTCGAGGATACCGGGCGTAGGATCGCCTTCGGCAGAATAAAAAGACAGCAGCAAAGGCAAAGCGAAAGCTTTGATAAACACCATTCAGGATGTTTTGTTAGGGAATTCAGGATTCTGATACCCACTGGCATCACATCAGGTTGTGGCTGTTTTTTGTGGGAAATGGGTATCTCTCTCCCCCTCCCTCCCTCTCATTTCTGTTTTTCTCTCTTTTTCCTCCCCTCCCCTCCCTTCTTCCTTCCTTCCTTTCCTTCTCTCTTTTATTTCCCTCTCTCTTATTCTCTCCTTCCAGCTCTCTCATTTGTCTCCC
>JANHFQ010001750.1:86597-103349 GCA_032468035.1 Aparallactus werneri
AGTAGCGATTTGCAAGGACAGGGGGGGGGTAGGCAAGCACCCCCCCCCCATCAGCCACACAGCCCTGGGAGCCTGAGCACGGGGAAGGGTGGGGAGGAAACCCCCGCGCCCTCTGAGGATGGTCCCAGGGCCTGTGGGCATTCTAACCTTAAAACTCCCCAAGAAACAATACTTTTCTGCAGAAAAGGAAGACATAAAGCACAAATAAAACCTTCTGCTGGAAGAAGTTGTGACTTGACTCTTAGTGAGGCAAGAAAGGACTGGGTATCTGGAGCTCCACCCAAGAGTTTGATTTGCCTGCTTGGGGGTGGAGCCCATTTGCAGCCGAGACCAGGGTGGATCAAACCACTGGAGAAGGGGATGGTTCTGTGTGAGTGGCAGTTGCTTGTCCTCATAGCTTGCAAAAATGGAGCTTCGTGTGCGAGTGTGCACGCCCGCTGCTCACACAAATGGAGCTGTGTACGTGTGCCACTTGGCTGCCACTTATGCAGCCCAGTTCTGAACGGGCCATGACTTGGGTTTGGAGACCCCTGACATCAAGTGCTGCCTAAAGCCAAATGCCTATATTATGGCCTGCCCATCCCCATGCAGTGCAGTGTTTTTCCCCTTTCAATCACTAACTTCTTGTTCTTTTTACAGGGTCCCTGCCGCATGCATTTGGCAGCCATCTTGCAGGAGCTGAAAGCCCCCCTCTACATGAATGGTGAAGATATCTTCATTCCCAACTGTGACACCAAAGGCTTTTATAGGCGGAAGCAGGTATCTACTTTAAACATGGTTTAAAGGAAGCTATTCCGGGTCTTTGAGGGAAGAGGTGCTCATACAGTTGAAACTCAGCTTTGGGCTGGAATGTCAAAGAAATTCATGCAGAGAGTGAGTTTCCCACAATGGGAGAAAGGGTGGGTGAAAAATTTACAAAATGTCCAAAGCCCAGTGAGCTTGCTGGTGCTCTCCAGTTTGCATTAGAGCAGTAACATATAATTGATTTACCAGTCTCGCTCTTTATACATTATGTTAAGTAATGGCTTGAAGTCTACTGGAGAAAGCCCCAATTCCTGGGTTCATTCATTGTGCAAACCCACCCTGGTGGCATTTATGGGGAAATTTAGCTCCCTCCTTACTTTTTAAAAGTCCAATTCTATTTATGCCTTATACAGAAGTAAATCTAGCTGAGTTCTATGACTTTGATTCAGTTGGAAGAACTCAGAGGGATTGTCTCCTTGCTGTAGAGCAAGGCTCAGTAAGACCTGCCAAATTCCAATTCTTCCAAATCTGGTTTCATTCGGACTGTTTAGATACAATCAACTTGTTAAATCTCTATCCTGGTCCAACCATCTCCCTAAAGTACTAGCAAAAGCATCAACAATGGGCAGTGGGTGGTGCAGGATGGATTTAAAGAGCAGCAAGGGATTCTCATTGAAGTGTCATGGCTTAAAATGGTATTTCTCAATTTCATCAAGTTGAGCTCCCAGCACGCTGGCTGGGGAATTCTGGGAAACAAATGCCACATCTTTTAAATTTGCTGAGGTTGAGAAACATGGATTTAGAGGGACGTGTGAATATGCTGTGGATCAATCCTGTGCTCTTCAGTAATCTAGGAAGGCTCTGTGGCTGTCTTTGCCTTAGTTCTTTCAACTTTCTTTGAAAGAGATCAAGATTAGAGAAACAGCTTCCTTTTTAAATATAGGTTAGCCATTGCATATTTTTTTCTTGCAGAAAGGCGCTTGTTTCAGCAGCAGCTGTACTGAGTAGCAAATAAGATTTGCTATTATGATCTGCTTCAAATGAGCCATTTTATTTTTTTTTACATATAAAAGCATAATGTAAAGAAATCCAGTCTTCTACAGTGGGTGTAGTTTCACTGTTGTTCTAAATTTTCAAGGGAAGTCAATTTGCTGTTCAAAAGGGTCTTGTCTTCTCCATAGTGCCGGACCTCCAAAGGTCAGAAGAGAGGCCGATGCTGGTGTGTGGATAAGAGAGGCCATCGGTTGGAGGGGCTGGAAGAGAACCCCCTCTGCCTGCTTGCTAACAATGACTGAGGATGCAGAGGCCACCATGGTTCAGCAGCAGAATTCTTGACTTGAGGAGACTCATTTTATTAGAACAGTCATGGAAAACGTTTGCTTGTAATTTATTGCACAATTGTTGCCTTGTTGGGATCCTGCCTTCCTTGGGATAACTTTGGAGCTCTTACGGTGTCTGAAAATACTCTACAAATGACTGCTCAGACTGGGGTCTTGTAACTGCATGACCAAAGCGGGGTGTTGAATAAGCTACTGGTAGTTGCGGTACAGCAATAATGCTGGCACTTGAATCAATTCTCTTATACCAGTAAAGATGCTTATACCAGTAAAGGAACAAGAATAGCCAGTTCCTGGAGGTGCAGTATGTGTACTTGGGCTACCTTCTGTAAAATGTGTAGGGAGATCAGGATTTATCTTATACATGCTACCAAAGTAGATGTTTTTGTGGAAGGAGTTTTAACAGCTAGTTTGTAGTACTCGTGAAGGGTGATGGAGGAGGAAGTAAAATTTGGCCAAGTTTTTAATGGTCAACATCTACAATTTAAGCAAGAAAATGAAAGTGGTACTGAAAATGAAATGTATGAAAATTTTAGCTGTAGCTTTGCTATTTTTTGCATTCTCCCTTCTGTGGCTCTCCCCAGCATATCCTTTAAAGAGTTATCTGGATGACAGGAAAACCTGAAGCTGCCTTCCATGCAGAAAAGCAGTGGATGATGGATTGTCCCTAGTTGCCTTAATATGCTTTAATTTAATGTGTTTAAACAGTTTCTATTTCTATATGTTTTACTATATGTTTGGTTTCAATAAATTGGATGGTTATGCCATTTTAATGCATGATTTACTGATACTTTAAATCCCTGATGTGAGGAAGCTAAAATTATTTCTTTTGGAGAGAGTTTTTTTTAAACACCGTGTTACATTTAAAATTTAATTATCAATGACAAGTGGAATTAATAGTCCTTTGTAACTGACAGATTGCTTACTTATAAAATAATGAAGTATCTGGTTAATAATTGAGAGATTTTATTTACTTTAAAATGGACTCTTTAGCAGTGTGAAGTGTTTTTCTGGGTAGAGTTTTGAAAACAAAGATAATGTAGAAAGATGGAATGGAAAAACAAAAGCCCAAATTATGTAGCTGGTAAGGATAGGCTATCCAAATGGATGCTGTCTTACAGATCAGCACAATGGATCTGGTTTCCCCTTACGTAAACAAAGCAGTTGTTGTATCAGTCTCCTGGATGCTAGAACATTTTGAGTTGACATACATCATCTCAAAATCCATAGTCAGCACAAGTGTTTAGGATACATGATTTGTGGGAGAGAAATGAGAAGGTTGGTACTTACCCTGAACCTTCATTCTCTGTGGACTCTGTGCTGGGCTCGGTGGCTAATGGGCTCCACCCCCTAATTAGGCAAGTCAGACTTTTTGGGGGTGGAGCACCACTTGAGCCCAGAATGCACTAGCAATGTAGCCAAATGCCAAAACTGGAATTGCTTGCTATGAAGAAGCCGTGGTGATACCCCCACTCGATATTAAAGTCAAGTCCAATCAGGTCGTCAGACAAGAGGACTCAAGGCTGTAAGAAAGAACACCCTTCTGGAGAGGTGATCAGGTCTGATGGTCTCCTGGAGGAACCAGGGAGCAAGGATCCAGCCCGAGGGAAGAAAGCAGGTGGGGCACTGAGCCCAGCATGGAGTCCACAGAGAATGAAGGTTCACAGTAAGTACCAACCTTCCCATTCTCCCGTGGAAGCTCCTTGCTGGGCTCGATGGCTAATGGGAACAATACCCCAGCAGTTCCTAAGGGCGAGAAGGCTGACCGGAGGGGAGAACCAAGCCAAGGACCTTGCGACTGAAGTCCATGTCCTGAACCGCATACCTGTCCACCTTATAGTGGTGGATGAAGGTGTGGCGAGAACTCCAGGTAGTGGCCCTGCAAACCTGTTCCAGAGAGAGGCAGGTCCCATAAAAGGTGGATGTGGAAGCTCCTCTGGTAGAGTGAGCCAAGTTGCCCTCTGGGGCTGAAAGATCCCTGGCTTTGTAAGCGAGACCTATGGCCTCAGGAATCCACTTGGAGAGGGAAGAAGAGGACAGCTTAGTGCCCCTTGAGGTAATTGCAAAGGAACAAATAGGGATTCCGTCTTCCTGAAAGACACCATCCTGTCTAGATTTTTTTAAAGTCCTCCGAATGACCAGGCATTGCCACTCCCTCTCCTGGGATGAAGAGGGGAAGGATAGAATGAAGGGAGAATAGTCTCGGCAGATCTGTGAAACGGAGTTGACCTTAGGAATGAAGGCAGGATCAAATGAAGTACAATCCTATATTTGCTGATAGTAGAGTTGTGGAAAGACAGAGCTGCCAACTCTAACACTCGCCTGGCTGAGACAATGGCCACCAGAAAAGCTGTTTTCGGGGAAGGCAGCTTCAGGGAGCAGGTGGCCAACGGTTCAAAAGGAGGTCTCGAGACAGCCTTGAGAATCACCGACACCCCACCAGGTGGGGAGCTGGACCACCGGGGGTGGGTTGATGATGCTGGTGCCTCTCAGAAACCTCTTGATGTGAGGATGGGCAGTCATGGAAGAACCCTTGGGGAACCCCAAGATCGAGCAGATTGCAGAGACCTGTCTACGCAGGGTCGCCATACTGAGGCCTCTGTTGAGACCAGCTTGGAGGAATTCCAAAAGCAGTAGAATCCTTAGCCATTCAGGATTAATGTCTTTCCTAAGGCTCCATTTGGAGAGGGTCGCCCATGTGTAATTGTAGACACGCATAGTAGATGCCTTTCTGCTCGATAGAAGGGTGTTGATGATCGGAGCAGAATACCCCCGTGTGCTCAGTCTGTGCCTCTCAACCTCCAGGCCGTCAGTTGGAGGCGTTCCGGCTGTGGGTAACGAAGTGGTCCCTGAGATCTCCCGTAATGGTCCCTGGTCCTCCCGTAGTGGAAGGGCTTGAGGTGGCTCGATTGAGAGGTGTAGGAGCGAAGAGAAGCATGGACGCCAAGGCCAGAATGGAGCTATGAGCAGGAGCTCTGCCCTTTCCTACTTTTTCGATGACCCGAGGGTTCAGCTTCGTTGGAGGGAAGGTGTAGAGGAGGCCTTGTGGCCAAGGGCAGTGGAGAGCGATGTGACCCAGGTATTCCAGGCAGATCCCCCTGCTGAAAAATAGAGGCAGTTGGGTGTTGAGATGGCAGGCGAAGAGGTCCATCTCCACGGATCCAAACTGCGTTTGGAGCCAGTTGAAGACCAGCGGGTTCAGGTGTCACTCCGAACTGTCCACTGTCTTCCTGCTCAGCCAATCTGCCTGTATATTCTCTATATCTGGAATGTAGTCTGCGACCAAGTTCTCTGCCCAGAGGAAGATTGAGCATGTGAGATGTTGTAGAGGCTTCGATCCCGTCCCCCCCTGCCAGTTCAGATAAGCCCTGGTGCAGATGTTGTCTGTATAAATCAGCAGGTGAGAGCACCAGAACAGCCCAGAGCTCCAAGAATTGATGCTCCATCTGGGCTCCGATGGAGACCATCTGCCTTGGATGGAGTGGTCCCTGAGATTCACACCCCAACCCAGAAGGCTCGTGTCCATGTGTACAAGCCCTATTGAAGTCCACATGGGCTGAGCCACCACTGAGGTCCTCCTGAGAGGTGAGGACCAGAGGGAGATGATGAGAGTGCCAAAGGGCAATGCTCTCCTGGGAGGGGAGAAGTGAGCGCTGGAGAGACTTCAACCTGAACCTCGTCGAAGCAAGACACCTTCATTCCCAGAAGCTTGTTCACCGTGAGACTTTCGAGGATGGGAGAGGATTGAATCATGGAGGCTAGGAAGTTTATCTTCGCCTGTTCCTCCGGAGAGAGGAAGACTCGGCCTGTTGATGAGTCTATGATGGCTCCAAGGTGGAGTATGGTCTGGGAGGGAGGGAGGAAGCTCTTCTCCCAGCTGATTAAGAATCCCAGGTTGCTTAGGTGGGATATGTTCAAGTCTGTGTGAGAGCAAGGAAGGGAAAGAGAGGGAGCCTTTATCAGGATGTCGTCCAGATAGGGAAAGACTGACAGTCCCTGTAGTCGTAGGGATGCTATGGCTGAGATGAGAATTTTGGAGAAGACACTCGGGGCAGAGGCGAGACCGAAAGGAAGGGCTCTGAAGTGGTAATGTTTGTTGTGATAGCAGAAGCACAGGAAGCGTCGGTGACTGGGCAGGATGGGGATGTGAGGGTAGGCCTCCAGGAGGTCTAGGGAGGTTGTACAAAGCCTAAGATGGAGTGAAGGGTCTCCATCTTGAGGCCTGGACGAGACAGACGATTGTTGACCCACTTGAGATCTAGGATGGGTCTCTGATCTCTTGGATATGGTGAAGATGGGGGAGTAGACGCCCATGCCTCTTTGGGGGAAGGGAACCATCTCTATGGCTTCAATGGAGAGGAGGTGACGGAACACCTGAAGGTTGCCCCGATGTTTTGATAGGGCCCTGGGGCACTGCACCTGCACCTGCAGGAACCTGAGCCTTAGGGACTGAAAAAGCTCCAGGAAATATCCGAACCAGCTAGTCTCCCTTTCCCAGGCGTCGGACATCATGGCCTCTCAACAATCTGCAAACCGTTGCAGGCATCTGCCCACAAGGGGAGTGGGTGGAGGTTGCAAGTAACTGCTGCTTATTCAGCCACTTGCTGGGGAACCAAACCCGGTCTTGGGCGGCATAGGCTAGAGAGTGAGGGTTACTCCTAAAGGTCTGCCTAGGGCATGGGATAAAGGGCACTTTGGCCCTGGGCCTGGCAGGGAGGTCTTCCCCATTCCCTTGATGTTGAGCAGAAAAGGGTCCAAGTCATCCCCAAAGAGTTTGGCACCCTTAAACGGCAGGCTAACTTGACGTGGGCAGAGCTCTCCACGTCGCAATTTTGGAGCCAGGTGCTCCGTCTGATGGACACGGTGGAGGCCATGGCTCTGGCAGGCCATTGCATGGCGTTGTCAGTTGCATCTGCGGCGAAGGCTGCGGTGTTCGCGATCCAACTCAGATCCAACAAGGAAGACTTAGGCAACTCAACCTGCTCCACGAGTTTCTGGCACCAGAGTACCATGGTCCTGCAGGAGAGGGATGAGGCCACTGATGCCCTAGGTGCTCCGGATGCTGCGTTGAAGGCCTGCCTGGCTGAGCTCTCTACTCATTTTCAACAGGGTGCTTTGGAAATGCCTCAAAATCCGAAGGCATGGACGAATGCGAACTCAGGGCAGCAATAGGGGCAACCACCACTGGAGGCTGGAACCAGGTTGCCTGCTCCCCCAGGACCTCATACATCTTCAGGGAATTAGTCTGGATTCCTTAGGATGCAGAATGGTGGCTCATTCTCTCCTGATGACCTACTGGAAAGGAACTTTATTTATTTATTTTATTTTATTTGAATTTACAGTATATACTGCCCTTCTCCGGAGACTCAGGGCGGTTTACAGGGCAATTCATAAACAGTGACAATAAATAAGTTAAAAATAGATTAAATTAATATGCCCCATCTAAAAACGTTTAAAATTTAAAAACCCACACCCTCAATCCAGGCCAGCAGATGAGAAAAGCCAGGTCTTTAGCTCTTTTCGGAAGGAACGGAGGTCAGGGGAGGTGCGTAGGTCCCTTGGTATTTGATTCCACCAGGTTCCTATGGAGTACGTCCTTCTTCTAGGAGCTGCCCTGTAACATTCTCGTGCCAGTGGCTCCCGGAGCAGGCCCTTGCTATGAAAGCGAATCGGACGATGGGAGGCCGGCACCAGGTGTTCCCTCAGATATTCCAGTCCCAAGCCATTCAGGGTTTTATAGGTCAATACCAGAACCTTGAATCTCACCCGGAGGGCAACCGGCAACCAATGCAGCTCGCGGAGCAGAGGTGTTACATGGGAATATCGGGAAACTCCCATCACAGCTCGCGCGGCTGCATTTTGTACCAGTTGAAGCCTCCAGATGGTCCCCAAGGGCAGCCCGATATACAGTACATTGCAGTAGTCCAGGCGGGAGGTCACCAACACATGAGTGACTGTCCAAAGGGCATCCCGGTCCAGATAGGGCTGCAATTGGTGCACCAGGCGAACCTGTGCAAAGGCCCCTCTGGCAACGGCCCCCACATGCTCTTCTAATGTGAGGGCCGCATCCAGAAGAACCCCCAGAAGAACTGGGAGAGGAAAGCCTCGAGAAGGCTCCTGGTGTGAGGGAAGGATCGAGGAGACATCATACTCCAAACTGGACAGAGTAGGGATGACCTCCATAGGTGTATCCAGGTTGAGGGTGGTCAAGATATTCCGGAGCACCCTGTTATAGCCCTCAGGGACGAAGAGGCAATCAGACTGCTTCGAAGGGCCTTCCTCCTCCTCTGAAGTGGAAACTTTAGAGTCTTGCCAGCAGGATTTCTGGAAAAATGACTCCTGGCCCTCCTCCTCCTCCACCTTGCCCTCTGAGGGATCCAGTTGGGTGAGGGGCACCGTGGCATCCCAGGCCATGCGAGGCAACCTGGGAGCCATGAACACTGGTTCAGGTGGTCCCTGAGGAGAACTGGGGCATTTAGAGCCCTTCCAGGCCAGAGCCTGGGGAGCCAAGGAGGTTCTGAACTCCACCAAGGCTTTGGCCAAGGAGGAGGTAATGGTGGTGGACCATGGATTGGATGGTGGAGTGCAGCTTATCGAGTGGTATGGAAGGCCGGGCCTCCTGAGCTGCATGAGGTAGGGAGTCCAATGATAGGTGCTCCATGACTCCTGAGGGGAAAGAATGGACATTGCGGCCTGTTCCCCTAAAGGGCTCCCCCCCTGTAGGAGTGGCCCTGGAGTATGTCTTCCTATCCAGGGTCCAGACCCTGAATGTCCACGGCGGGTAGTCAGAGTAGGCTGGAATAGCAGGAGTAGGGATTGAGGCCTTGCCGCTCCCCAAGCCAAGATTACAAACATGGAGAAGAGGCCAGGCAAGTGCCTGGGCCCTGACTCTACTCACTGTGGATATCCGAGGTGGCAAAGACTCAACGTCCCGGGCCGAAGCAGGGGAAGTAGCCTAAGGCCTACCCTTCCTGGAATCCAGGGACGGGGAGAGGGCCGCCATTCCCTCAGGCTACAGTGTCCCACGGTAGCGTCGTCAGAGGTCCGGGGCGGCACCTTCAGAATCCCTGCCCCCTCCGAGGATCAGGGTATGGCCTGCTGTACCCGCTGAGGGGAGCCACACTCCGCGGTACCATCTGAAGAGGGCCAGGACGTGAGCCAAATGGCAGGGCAAAGCCACTGCCGCCCTCCGTTGACAATGGTGCGACTGCATTTTGGCGGGAAGGGCAAAAACGGTCACTGCCGAGCAAGGCAGCAGCCTCGACCTCCATGCGGCTGCAGGCCAGCTGAGGCTCTACGCTCCGAGAATGAGCGGAGTTGGGAGCAATGGGGGCCAATGAAGTCGGGGTGGGTGTGGAGGTCTGTCCTGTAGCTGCAACCCACCTAAAATCAAGCTGAAGAAGAAAACTCGAAGAATTGAGGGCGAGAAGCTGAAAGCTGATTTGTCTGCTGCGAGGCAAAGAACACCTGGGCTCAAGTGATGTGTGCCAAAGAATCTGACTTGCCCAATTAGGGGGCGGAGCCCATTAGCCACCGAACGCAGCACGGAGCTTCCACTGGAGAATAGCACATTTGACAGGATGAACATAACATTAAAAGCTTTACGGAGAAAATTAGTGGAATATTGGAGCAATGATGTTGGACAATAAATTAATATGCAATTGTAATGAATTGCAAAGCTTGCCTAAAGTGGAAAAATGAAGTGGCTCACATCTCTGCTTCTGGCAGGGTTCATACATTAACCTATGGTTTATAAATCACAGAGGCTACTGTCACAACTAGCAAACCAAACCACATTATAATGAACATGTAAACACCATTGTCTTTAGTTCTCTCCCATCCTTTTTAGATAAGACTTTGCTCTTTCTTTGTTGCACTTAAAGAAACTAAATGCAATACATGACCATTTGATTCTTGTTGTAGTATTACAACTCTGATGTTGTAGTTTTGGGCTGGTTTATGCAGGAGCATCTAGACAGGCCTACATCCATGTTGAACTAAAACTATGATTTATGATCAAATTAAGTGATAAATGATACAGCATAGCAGTCTCTGAATCACAGGATTTTTTTTTACTGAAAGCAAGACTTTTAACCTTTAATATTTTAAATGTGAACTTTAGAATAACTGCTCAAGCACAAAAGTTCTGAAGTCAAGACTGTTGGTGGTTAAAGATACAGTAAGTGGATGAGCCTTGCCTCTTTTTCATTTTTATTGCTTTTAAAATAAAGAAAAAAAGGGAAAAGCAAGAAATAAAAAAATGCATTGTCAAAGAAAATTTAAAAGTGAAAAAAATGCAATAAGAAAAAAGTATATCTTGCCCCTTTTAATTAAAAGCATATTTATTTATTTTATTTATTTTGATATTTTTTAATGCCGCCTAATCAAAAAGACTCAGGGCGGCTTACAGAGATTAAAAAGACAATACATACAATTTTTTAAATATGTGACACAAAACCCCTCATTAAAATCATTAAGTTTGCTTAAAATCCCTGAGTGGAAGATTTTAATCCCCCCCTGGGTCCGCAGGAAGAGCCAGGTTTTAATGGCTTTGCGGAAGGTGAGGTCCGGAATGATCCAGATCCCTGGGACCATTCCAGAGGACAGGGGCCAGAGGACAGGGGCCACAACAGAGAAGGCTCTTGCCCTAGGTGTCGCCAGTCGACAATATCTAGTTGGCGGCACCTGGAGCAGGCCAACCCTGTGGGCCCTGGTTGGTCGCTGGGAGGCAAATGGTTGCAGGAGGCGCTCTCCTAGATAAGCCGGTCCGATGCCATATAGGGCTTTAAAGGTAATGACCAGAACTTTGAATTGAATCTGGAAATCCACTGGTAGCCAGTGCAGCTCGCGTAGAAGTGGTGTTATGTGGCTGCAACATGGGGCACCCACAACTGCTCGTACAGCTGCATTCTGGACCAGCTGCAGTTTCCTGATGCTCTCAAAGGCAGCCCCATGTAGAGCGTGTTGCAGTAATCCAACCGTGAGGTAACCAGGGCATGAGTCACTGTGAGCAAAGCATCTCGATCCAGAAAGGGGCGCAACTGGTGAATCAGGCGAACCTAAGCAAAAGTCCCCCTGGCCACAGCTGCAAGATGTTGATCGAATTTCAGCCGTGGATCCAGGAGGACACCCAGGTTGCGTACCCTCTCAGAGGGGGTCAACACCTCCCCCCCATTGCCAAAGTTGGAGGGTGATGGACCTGAGACAACGATACCTACAGTAGCTCGGTCTTGTCTGGATTAAGTTTGAGTCTGTTCATCCCCATCCAGACCCCCACAGGATTGGCTATATCAACAGTTTAAAACCAAGGGTTGGTGCAAAAGCTGGGACTAACAAGTCAGCTGACAAAGGAAGAGAAACTAGATACAATAAAGCAGACAAACCGGCAACTGGAGAGATAGGGGAACACTTTTGAAAAAAAGACTGAGATATCGGCAGACAACTTGGAAAATTGGCAACAAGAGATAATGAGAAGAAAAATACTGAAACTGCACAAAGATGAGAGCAGAGACAGAGGAGAGGAGCCTGGGAGAGAAATCTGAAATCGGCTGAGGAGTGTCACTTTAAGGAGAAGAGATGACAGATAGGATGGCTACTTAGATGTTTAGATAGCTTGATTGCAATTTAAGGCAGAATTAAAGCCACAGGGAAAATATCAGAATATAAATGTTTGTAGAATGAATGAAAATAATAGAAAATGACTAGAAATGTATAGATGTTAGGCAATATTATTATGTACCTTTAAATAATAAATTGAGAAACATTAGAATTAAATAAAGGTGATAGAGAAAATTAGTATTGTTAGTAGAAAAGAGATTGAGATGAACAACATTTAGAATTAATCCTGTTTATAGATAAAAGTGAATGTATGGATGGAATGTAAAAGATAAATATAAAAATAGAGAAAAATAGAGATAAGGCGTACAATGGGGCAATTTTTGTTTATTGATGCTTAAATAATATAAAGAGATTTATTTAAATGTGATAATAAAAGATGAGAATTATATTACATTGATAAAAGCGATGGAAATTAATAACATTGTTAACATGAATTTGAAGAATGTGATAGAGACGATTAATATTATTAAAAGTGGATTAGATTAATATAAATGATTCTAACTAATTTGGTATATAGAGAAAGGTTAAGATTGTATAAGAAGAATGAGCACTAAGGTATTTTTTGGTCTATGAAAGTTTAAAGAATATAAAGAGGATTTTGTTCTTTTATAATGGTTAAGGAAGTAAGTTAAATTGATAAATATGATAGAGATGATTAATACAGCCAATGTGGATCAGATTAACAGAAATGATATTAATTAATTTGGTTTACAGAGAAATGTTTTGATTGTTTAAGCAAAATGAAGAAGAAAATAGAGATAAAGATGAGGATTTAGGTATTTGTTGCCTATATATGCTTAGATAAGATAATAAGGATAATTTAAATTTGAGAAATTTAATAGCAATTAAGGATATTGTTATGACAAATTGGATTAAAATGAATGATACCCCAAAAGAACACTGTTCACACAAGATGTATTTGTAAAGAAAAAAAACAATAAAAATATTTTTTAAAATTTTTCTGGTACAAGAATGTAAAAAAAGAAACAAATAAATACAAAAATGGTTTCTGAAGATATTCAAAATCTGTTAAATGATATTCTTCATGTTTTCTTTCTTTAATGAAACATGCTAATATTTCCCTAACATCTTAAACAGATACTGCATTAAAGATACACCTTTCTATGCAGATAGTCAATTTTCATATGCATTTCAAATCTGCAGGAATTAATTATAAATAACAAAGAGAGTGCTGTGCTCCCCAAATGGATTTTAGAATGTCCTTGGGAGACATTTTAATTGTGTAGCCATGCTTCTAAAAAATAGGAAAACCATTAAGTTTCCTCATTTAGTAAGTGTCAGGGCTGCCTCTGTTCAATTTCTAGAAAAGAAGAGTCCTTGTTCCATAGATTTAGAGAAAAGTTTTACTAGGGACAAATTGAATGCAAATGGTTTCAAAGATAGTTTCTGAAGATATTCTGAATCTGTTAAATGGCATTCTTTGTGATTACTTTCTTTCATAAAGCATGCTAATGTTTTTCCTAACACCTTAAATAGATATTAAATATACATATTTCTATGCATTTATTCAATGTACATCAAAGGTGGTATTCAGCCAGTTCTGACCAGTTTGGGAGAACCAGTAGTGATAATTTTGATTGGTTTGGAGAACCAGCAAATACCACCTCTGATTGGCCCCTCCCCTTCCCCTCCCCGCTCCTTCCAGGAGTCTCCAGGCAAAAAATGAGAATGGGCATATTTTATATTGCCATTGGCAGACAGAATTATTGCTCTGGAAAGTATACTACTTTAACGCACTCTATATGGGGCTGCCCTTGGGGACCATCCAGAGGCTTCAGCTGGTACAAAATGCGGCCGCGTGAGCTGTGATGGGAGTTTCCTGATACTCCCATGGAACACCTCTGCTCTGCGAGCTGCATTGGTTGTCGGTTGCCCTCCGGGTGAGATTCAAGGTGTTGGTACTCGTCTATAAAGCCCTGAATGGCCTGGGACCGGAATATTTGAGGGAACACCTGGTGCCAGCCTCCCACCGTCCGGTTCGCTTGCATAGGGAGGGCCATCTCCGGGAGCCACCGGTGCAAGAATGTCGCCGAGTGGCTCCTAGGGGAAGGGCATTCTCCGTAGGAGCTCCCACCTGGTGGAATCAACTACCATGGGACCTGCGCACCGCTCCTGACCTCCGCTCCTTCCGAAAGAAGTTAAAGACTTGGCTGTTTTCATCTGCCGGCCTGGATTGAGGGATTGAGAGTGTTTTAAATTTTAAATGTTTTAAATGTTTTAGATAGGGCATCAATTATTTAATTCATTTTTAATTGTGTATATTGTTGTTTTTAATGATTTGCCCTGTAAACCACCCTGAGTCTCCGGAGAAGGGCGGTATATAAATGTAATAAAATTCAAATTCAAATTCAAATTCTAAAATCTATATCGATGGCCAAAGAAAAAGGTTTGTTGATGAACGCCAAATGGTTCCTGGCTGCCTTTTGACAGATTGGATGTCAGGTTTTCATAAGCCATGACACAAAACAGTTGTACCCCCAAATGTCCCATTGTCACCCAAGAATTTTCTTCCTTAGGAGTAGCAAAAAAATATCATCTGTCCTCAAAGATAAAATACTAGAGTCTCACTTCTCTTTGGCATGAATTAGCAGTGATTAGTCCAAAAACCCTAGTTTGTCAGACACAAAAGGAAATCAGCAGAAAGTCAGACAAAAATATTTTAAAATATGTGCAAGGCTGAAGAGTGAAGTTAAGTTGATTTCAGTAAATTTCTTCAGTTAAATTCTTCAGTTCTGGAGAAAAAATGAAGGTGTTTGTTTTATAAGTCCTTACTTCTTGCCTGCCTACTACATCTACAACTTTTTGTCCCTGCAAGACACTAACTTGAAATGACCAAATAAACTTAATAAGTAATGAATGAGCTAGAAAAGACTGAGAAAGTCTTCCAAAAATAGATGGATCATGTTTTCACATAAGTAATGCTGGTAGCCAATGGGAACCAAATCCAAATTTAATGGCTTTTCACCAGTGATCTCAAATGGTCAGGTCTGGGTAACAGAATGTTCACAATGAGTCAGAAGTATTTAGCGCAGGTCATGTTCCAGAACTGTAGTCAACAATAAAATAGATAACTCAGTCTGAAAGCCTGAGAGTTCTCAGGACAGTAAGTTTCATTTAATGTAGGGACATCTGAAATTAACATGGCTCTGCTATAAACAAATGATGAAATCTGGATTTTTAAGCAACTCTTTAAGATTTAAGCAAGTTGATTTGTGCTCCTTATTCCTATTTTATTTTGCTGTTCATATTGTTTTAGATTATAATGAGTTTAAAAATTGTCTATTTGTATGTACATTTTGAGAATGTGGGAGTAAAGATATAGTTTCACTGCAGCCAGGACAAAATTTTCTCTCTGAAGTTGAAATGTTTCTTGGATTTTAATGCAAAATTCACATAGCACATCTGATTAGCCAGGAAAGAAACAAAGGTGGAAACTGGGAAGGAATTGGAGGTAGTGGAGATCTAGATGAATTCGTTGCCTTCTAGTAATTGACTGTTTTGTGACTGGCTCAGTTCACTACAACAAACCTTTTGGGAAGGTTCTATCACAGCAGAAATGTAACAGGTCCTCAAAATCCTCACAATAAAAATATTCCCTAACATGCTAAGAGCACTAAAAAAATTTACCCAAAGATCCCCAAGGTTTCCTGATCTAGACAATTAATATTATCCAAGAATTGCTTTGAAATCCCTTAGTCAACCATCACAATCCAACTAAATACATTTAAATTCACAATAGTTGGAATAATCTCCCTGCATATAATTTGTAATAGTCATCCTAGGATTGCTAGGATCCTAGCTGACAATATCCTTTCTTTGGTGGACTCACCACTGACATACTGTCCTCTGGCTGAAAGAAAAGTTGTCAGAAAAACTTGTTAGGGGCCTATTGATCTGCCTGCGTGTAGAAAATGGGTGACCATTCAGATGAGAGAATTGTTTAGTGCTACTGCCCTGCTTAAATTTCCAGTGGCTTATTTAGATGTAAGCAATGACAGCTGTAATTTAGTTTCCTTAGTTATAATGTCCCTCAATTAATATTCACAGTAATAGAAGTGAAGGGTCCCTTTGGAAAAAAACCTTGAATACTGGCGAAAGCTTTGGGAAACTGATTCTCAAGAGGATTAATCAGCATTTAAAACTTGCTTTAATAAAAATCTGATCTTCTGCTGTGTGGCGTGCATAATACTTTTCAAATTTTAAAGCGTTTTATTTTAATAGTATGTGATTCTTTGTTCACTGTTTAATGGGATTTTAAACTAACTGCTTTAGATCAATCCTGCTTTGACCTATGAGTGTTCTTTCACTTCATATTCAATATTACAGAAAACCTGACTTCTCTTAGAAAAGATAAGCGCTACACATAATATAAAAGCACAAGTGAGTGATAAGGGAGGTCTGCACTTTTTATCAGAGTTTGAAAATAGGAATTTGAAGAAGCTGATCATTCAACATAGTTAATATAAATTTTTAAAATGCAGAAGCAAAGTGATAATATTTCTTATTAGACAGCCATTATGTTAACCAGAAACCTATAACATATTTGTAGTCAGAGGTTTGTTTTCCAAATAAATCTTAGCTCAACGACGAGACATTTCAAATAAGCACTGGTTTTTCAACTCACTTCCTATGAATTCACCCATACTAATGTACTTTTGCTAAGTACTTCTGTGCACTTCCTTAGGAATATGTCTCATCTAACTTACTTCTGGATATTTGTCTTGCAGTCTTTTGTACAATGGAACAGAAATAAATGTATTTTGATCTATGTGGTAACCCCTATATAGAATCTGCTTTCTAATTAGAAAGTTTCCTTTTAAATTATAATATTAAAGTATACCATAATTTCTATCTAACGATCAGAACTTCAGTTCCAAAACTGATTTTTTTTGGTTAGGTCACCAGTTTGGATGTATTCACACAACATTAATACCCAGTAATATTTAAAGTTTCAGCAGTTTATTTATTTATTTATTTATTTATTTATTATTTCAATTTATACCCCGCCCTTCTCCTGGGACTCAGGGCGGCT
>JANHFQ010001758.1:56051-67372 GCA_032468035.1 Aparallactus werneri
CCCTCTTGTGGTAAAAGGGGATAAATACGGTTGACATTTGTTCTTAAAAAGATCCTGGAAGGATGTATTATATTTTCACACACACATATATAAGGGATTACCTTTGGCTAATATTGATGTCTCTTGTACAGTATTACGTCTTTCTAACAAGCAGTGTTCTCCCAGATTTTCAGAACTCTGTCTCTCAGGTAGAAAGTAACTGGTTACAGCCTTGCCAGTGAGTCCTAATGGAAGACATACAATGTCTTTCCAGATACATGTCTGAAGACTTCGATAAGAACTCTTACCATCTATCTTTGCAATACTCCATATATTGGAAATAGGTATAAGAGAAACATCTGTATATAGACTCTCCGATGTCTGAGAACCATATGTACTTCAGGCTGTCAATTATAAAGGAAGTCTATTTAATCAGAGAAAGCTTCCTTCTGAAGAATTTTAATTCCAGTTCATGGAGGGCTGTGGAACTAATTCATCTAGAATGTGATTCAGGAGCATGGAAAATAAGTTTCTTTTTGCTTTTCTCTTAACATAATTCTAATTTTTATAATATTGATATATGAACAGGGCTATTTTGTTTGCTGCATTAAATATTAAAATTTGTTTGGAACATTTGGGTTGAATATTATCAATTCTTTCAGTCTTTTATTCTGATTAAAGTCATAACTATTTTTTAAAAATGCAATAAAAGTGACTATTCAAATAACGGCCTTACATTAAAGGATCTTCCCTTTGTATCTTGCAACATGTTGTTTGTATCGGGAGTAGTATTGTCAAGAAATATACTGCAAACTAGCATTTATTAGAGTAGGCATGAAAGAAAAGATGTTAAAATGCTGGGATGTGTCAATATCTACAAAGATCAGAATACAGTAATAAATGGAATTTCTCTGTGGCATTCTATGGAAGTAAAAGTTGGACTTTGAAGCAGTGGGTTAATACTGTTCAATTCTGACATTGGGGAAGACTTCTAAAAATATCATGGAAAAATGGGTCATTGAACAATCCAGAGATCTCTTTGAGGCAGAAATGACCAGGCTGAAATTATCATATTGTCCAAAGATTTAGCTCTCTGGGAAATGCTGGGGAAGGTAGAATGAATGAAAGGGACCAAGAGGATGACTATCAGAAAGGTGGATGGACTCAATTACAGCAGTGATGGATGCACGGTTGGAAAAACTAAGGAACAGGTTAGATTGTCATGGAGAAAATGTAACTATGAAGTCACTATGACACTGTTGTAACTCAAAGTTGCAATAGATGAAAAAACTAACTTACACATTTATGATCACTGCATCCCATGGTCATGTGATCAACATTTGAGAGCTTGGTAACAAGCATGTATTTACAATGATTGCAGTTTTCAGATTTACATGCTTGCCATTTGTGATCTTTCCAACTGGTTTCTAACAAACAAAGTTAATAGGGAAAGCTGGATTAGCTTAATGACTTCACAAGTCACACAACAACCGCAATGATTCATTTACTGTAACTGTGGAAAGACTCACTTAACAGTCATCTTGCTTAGCAACAGAAATTCTGGTCCCAATTTTGATTGTAAGTTGAGGAATATCTTAATCAATTAGGCAGCCTTGGGCCCTTAGGCATGCATCTCAAATTAAGCAAAAGCACAGCTTAGGATCCCTAAGGACCCAAACAGTATAAAGCAGGAGATTCTGGTTGCAATTATATTTCTTAAAAGGCCTGCTTTCTAGGCAACGGATTGCAGTCATTTAGACATTTAGAGTTTTTCCACTTCCACTGATTACTGTTTTAGAGGCCTATGCCTATTCTTGAAGTCCAGGTGATTTTGGAAATGTCCAATACAATTAAGAATTACTTTTCTTTTTCCTTTTTTAAAAAGTCCATCCATTTTAAATCTCTGATAAATTTAAGTTGTCTTTCTTTTGAGTCTGCCCAAAATCTAAAAATTCTGCCCAACATAATGCATCACTGCTATATTCCCTATGATTGTTAATTTGCCTGGACTGTGTTTTTAATTTTTTAAGCAAACTGCTTCCCTATTGTGCAATAATCTCTTGCTCTTGATTGGCTAAGAATAACTCAATTTGTGATAGAACATTCTTCAAAGTTGAGGATGAAGGGAAAGCTATGTCCTCAAGCCAATAATAAACTCACCCAGATATTGGGAAGTCTGTAAAATCTGCCTGTTTATGACCTTCATAAGCGGTATACTTAGTATAAGACAGCATCTTTCCCTGCTTCTTGAATGGGAAGATTTTGGCATAATTATGTCTTGGGAGGGTTATAATTCCATAATAATTGGTTTAGAAGACTGTTCTGAAGAAGTTAATCACTTTTTTCCTAATTTAGTTTGAAGAAAATAGATTTAATAGTTAAAATATTTTTTCTGAAATTCAGATAGCTAAAAAATTACTTTGAGCATTTATTTCTTTTTTTTAAAAAAATAATATTCCAAATATGTGATTAGTTAATTTTCTGCTTAATTGAAACAGTGGGTTTGATATGGTTGAAGGCAGTGACCTCATTTAATGTAGTAGGGGAAGTACCGGTAATACTATTCCATTTTTCTGACAACTGCTATTCAAATGCACTCCTACACAGAGGTTAATAGAGTGAAATAACTTAAGAGTTAGGAGAGCTATGCCTTTTCACACAGCTCTCATCACTAACATTAGCAATGCTTCTGAGTCAAAGAACCATCCCAATAAGATGATTTATGGGTTTGAAATGCTGGGAAACGGCTGGGTACTCATTTTAGACACACTTGCTGAGACAAAATGTTATTTGAATAATACTCATTATATTAGTTAATATCTCCCTATAGGTAATTACAGGGTAACCCCTTACCAGTGGGAAAGGTTCAAGCTTCATATGCATACTTGAATTTTAAAAAGAAAAATTAGAAAAAAAAGAGATGAAAGTAGAGTAGGAATAAATCTTTATGTGGATATAGATTTAGGAAAACTGTTTCCTTAGATGAACAGGACAAGGATTGCCTCAGGAAGTTCTGCTTTTCCTTTTCCTTGGACATTTCCAAACAAAGGAGGGAATACTTTTGTGTATAGGATATCCTGTCTGGGGCTAGGAAAGGTTGGTTAGATGCTAATAATGTTACTTTTACACATGTTGTCAACTGAAATACTTTAAAAAATATTTGGCAATGGCTGTGTTTTTATGTTACATTTACTGAAAAAACTCCTTTATTTTATCTTAGCATCATTTTTAAAGGAGAGAAAATAGCATTAATTAAAACACAGGCAGATTTAAAACACAAACAACTGCAAGTGCTCTTTTACAATCATGTGTAGAAAACAAAGGCAATCATCTAAAAAAAGCAAGCTTGACACTAAAGATCCTAACAGCATCTCCAAACTGTAGATTTTATCTGAGTGCTGAAAGCTTCTAGGTCTAGGATGATTATCCACTGCTCCTTTTTCTACTCTGTAATCCCATACCTTTTAGATGCACCCAGATGATTATCTGTTGCAGTTTTCCCCATGCTGAAGCTAATATTTTGGAATTTAACTTCTGCAACTTAGTCACAAAGTTCAACAGACCTAGAGGGTATCAAGTTGGGGAAATCAACATTGGCATGTTTCAACCTTCTTGTATTATTGCTGCTGCTCTGCTCTTTTTCTGGAGATGCATGATTGGTGCAGAACCAAAGGAAACCTGAGCAGAAATATCTACAGGTGAATTTTAAAACAATGAATGTTCCCATAATTCAAACTAGGTTGGGGATGCCAGTGTAGTTGGGTGATTAGAGCTAGAATTACCGGTTTGCCTCTCAAATGTCCAGATGTCCCTTTTGTTTTAACTGTATTGTCACATACTTGCTGTTGACATTATTTTTACTCTGCACAGGCAGTGTTCTGGAACTACGGAGCATACCAGTTGCAATTTAATATTGCTGTTCCAGCTGGCTTGTTTCCTTGAGATAGTGGGTACTACTATAGATGAGGCCAGGAAACAAGTATGTAAATAAGATATATTTTATTTATTTTTATTTTTATTTTAATAAAAGTTTTATGCCGCTCAATCCCAAGGGACTCAGGGCGGTGTACAATAAGCTAAAACATATAATAAAATAATATAAAACCCCATATTACAATGACAGTTTAAAATAGATATAAAACCGCTGAGTGGTGTACTTATCCCCCACTACCCCACTGGAAAAGCCGTGTTTTAACAGCCTGGTGGAAGGTGAGGAGGTCCGGGATGATCTGGATCCCAGGGGACAGCTCGTTCCAGAGGGCAGGGGCTGCAATTGAAAAGTCTCTTGCCCTAGGCACCTTCTCCAGGTTAGTCAACAACATTGACTAACCTGGAGAAGGCCGACTCTATGGGCCCTGGTTGGTCGCTGGGAGGCGAATGGTTGCAGGATGCGCTCTCCAAGGTAAGCCAGCCTAATGCCATAAAGGGCTTTAAAGGTAGTAACCAGCACCTTGAATTGAATTCGGAAACCTACTGGTAGCCAGTGCAGCTCACGCAAGAGTGGTGTTATGTGGGTGCATCGTGAGGCCCCACAAGTTGCGTGGCTGCATTCTGGACCAGCTGAAACTTCTGAATGCTCTTCAAGGGTAGCCCCATGTAGAGCGCATTGCAGTAATCCAACCATGAGGTAACAAGGGCATGAGTACCGTGAGTAAGGCGTCCCGGTCCAGAAGTCCCCCTGGCCACAGCCGCAAGATATTGGTCAAATTTCAGTTGTGGATTCAGGAGGACACCCAAGTTGTTTACCTTCTCGGAGGGGGTCAACACCTCCCCCCCATCACCAAGGTGGAATGGTGATGGACCTGGAAGGCCGACCCCCAAAACAACTAAGTCTTGTCTGGATTCAGTTTGAGCCTGTTATTCCCCATCCAGGCCCCCACAGCCTCCAGACACCAGGTCATCACTTTGAGGGCATCATTGGATTGTTCCGGGGTGGAGATGAAGAGCTGAGTATCATCAGCGTACTGATGATACTTCACCCTGAAACTTCAAATGATCTCGCCCAGCGGCTTCATTTAGATGTTAAACAGTAGGGGCAAGAGAACCGAGCCCAGAGGGACCCCACAAACCAGGCTCGATCTCTGCCCCCCTGCCAACACCACTTGCGTCCGTCCAGAGAGGTAGGAGGAGAACCACCGTAACATGGTGCCTCCCACTCCCAGACCCTCCAGGCGGCGCAGCAAGATACCATGGTCGATAGTATCGAAAGCTGCTGAGAGGTCAAGTAGCTCCAGGATGGAGGCATGCCCCCGATCCCAGGCTTGCCAGAGATCATTGACCAATGCGACTAATGCTGTCTTGGTGCTATACCCAGGCCTGAAGCCAGACTGAAAGGGGTCTAGATAATCCACTTCATCCAGGATATCCATGAGCTGACGGGCCACCACCTTCTCCAGAATCTTCCCTACAAAGGGGAGGTTGGAGACTGGATGAAAGTTCTTCAAAAGAGCTGGGTCCAAGGTGGGCTTCTTGAGGAGGGGTCTCACCACAGCCTCTTTCAGAAACAGTGGCACCGATCCCTCCCTCAATGAAGCATTAATGACCACCTGGAGCCAGCCTCGTGTCACCTCCTGGCTAGATGTCACAAGCCAGGAGGGACTCAGGTCCAGTAAATCATCGCACTCATGGCCTTGCCCACATCATCAGGGATAACAGGGTCAAACTCCGTCCAAAGAACCTGACTAAGACCTGTCTTGGTTACCCCTGTGGCACTTGCCCAGGTGGAATCAAGGTCCTTCTGGATCTGAGAGACTTTGTCCAACAGATACTGAGCAAACTCCTCTGCATGTACCTGTAAAGGCTCATCCCTCACTCCCAAATTTAGAAGGAAGTGGGTCACCTTAAACAGGGCAGGAGGGTGATTATCCGTGGACGCAATAAGAGCAGAAAAATGTGAGCATTTTGCCGCTTTTATCGCCACTAAATAAGACCTAATAAAGGTTCTTAGTAATGTCCTGTCAGATTCAGAATTACTAGTCTTTCATTGGCACTTTAGGCGTCTTTTCTGATGCTTCATCTCCTGCAGCTCCTCGGTATACCATGGAGCTCTATGGGATCTGCGTCTGTTGAGAGGCCGCACCAGCACAACATGGTCCAGGGCCCCTGCCTCCGCCTTATTCCAGGCGGTCGTGAGGACCTCAGCCGAGTTGTGGGACAGGGGGCCAGGAAAAAACCCAAGCTCCGTCTGAAACCACAAAGGATCCATCAGGTACCTGGGCCGGAACCATATAGTAGGCTCCGTCTCCCTGCAGTGTGGAGTAGCTGCCTGGAAGTCTATCTTAAGCAGGGAGTGATCTCTCCATGGCAAGGGTTGTGAAACTATATCTCTCATTGCCAGATCACGCTTCCAATGTCCCGAGAGGAATATTAAATCGATCGTTTCCCCTCCCCTATGAGTTGGACCCTGTACTACTTGGGCCAGGTCCATGGTAACCATGGAGGTCATGAACTCCTGAACCACCTCAGAGGGTTCGTCGAGGAATGGCAAGTTGAAATCCCCCAGAACCATCAGTCTGGGGTTCTCCACCGCCAGCCCAACTACTACCTATAGCAGTTCAGGCAGGGCTGCTCTCACTCAGCTGGGAGGCAGGTACGTGAGTAGCAAGCCCAACTGTGCCCATGAGTTGAACCGTAGGAAAAGGGATTCACACCCGATGATCTCAGGGACCCTGCAAGGTGCTAACTCCTGGCACACAATTACCGCCACTCCACCACCTCTACCCTGGAGTCTAGGCTGATGCAACACCTGAAATCCAGATGGGCACATTTCAGAGAGAAGAACTCCTCCCTCTGGGCCCAGCCAGGTCTCGGTGACACATGCCAGGTCGGCCTCTTCGTCCAGAATGAGATCATGATTCAGAGGAGCCTTATTCCCAACCAACCTGGCATTAATCAGCAGCAGCTTGAGGCCAGGGTTCTGGCTTATCTGACCACCGGAAATCTGAGTAGAGCCAGGGGGCTCAGAACACGCAATTGTTCTCAGATGAGTGCGAGTTCTTCTGTAATAGTTTTTCCCCCTGCTCATGCCATACCTGCCCTGCCCAGACACCACCAACGCTTCAGTGCCCTCTCCAGCCCCCATGGAGCCACCCCCCCACCTCCCACCCCCAGCGGGCCGAGGGGCCCACTCCGGCCAACCAGATGGGACTCCCTCCACCTCCTGCCCCTGCTAACGCACTCGGCTGGGAGGCCTTGGGTGTTCCAATCCAGGCCGATTCTCTCCACCCCATCCCCCTCCTAAAATTCCCTGTCACATGCCAACTCTCTGGGTCCCATATTCCATAATGATTGAAAAACCATCCAGAGAGGTCAGGCGGCCTTCCTAATGATAAAAAACAGCTCCTCAACTCCCGCAACTCCTCACTGATATAAGCCAAGGTTTCCCTCCCTTCTTCAGGTTTACATCTAATATACCCCCTGTCTCTTCCCTCCCCGCCGCTTAATAGACTGGACCACTTCTTGTTGATAAATGGAAACATTTGTCTCCTCCTTAAGGTCCAGTCTACCCTCCTTGACTGCCAGTACCCATAGCGTGGCCAAGGGGAAGATCGTCTCCAGGGCTGTTCGTCAATACTGTTAGAGATGTCCATGCCCTCTTAGCCCTCTTCAAAAGGTTAGACAGAAAAGATTAAAAAAAAGGGAATAGATGAAAATCTTCAGATGTCAATAAAGAAGGTGTCTGGGGAAGATAGTTCAGTCCACAGGGGGGTCAGTCTCTAATATCCAATCACCTGTTATAATATAGTGATCTAACAATGTTCTGGTCACATCGTAGTCTCTCCCCCAACATGTGCAGTCAATCAGTCCAGGCTTGTTAATAGGGACTGCTTCTTGTCGTCTTGTCCCTTCACCAGTCGCACAGAGGGGGAGCCCTCTCAGAAAGCCTCTCAGTTCAGCTCCACCACAGGATATCCCCTCCTTGTAGTTCCAGAGGGAGGTAGTCCAAGTTCACAAAGGTTCCTCGTCCCTCCAACGGCCTTAGGGGGTTGTCACACACCCAAGCAAAATGCACAATACCCTCCTCGTAATTCTGGAGAGGGGGGAGTCTGAGTTCACAATCGGTTGTCCCTCCAAGCAATCTTAGGGGGCTGCCCCATCCCCAGCAAAGACGCTGAAGGGAGTTGCCACTTTGCTGCCCCACTCAATTCTGCTCAGCCGCCCCGTCTCTCACTCGGGGTGGCCAAAATAACTCTGTCTCCCACCCGGAGTGAAGAAGGGGGGAAACAACAGGCTGTAACTCCCACCAAGAATGCTGAGGGAACTGCACCAAGAGAACTGTAAGAGGAACCATCACCTATGTCTTAGTCCAGCTACGCTCGGCCGCTCCGTCTCCCACTCGGAGCAGCCGAGGAAGACTTGGCAGCTGAAGACTTGGCAGCGAAATTGAGGACCTCAATTGGCAAACCCACAGCAAACCAGCATTTGTCTAACACTCACTTGCTGCTCCATCTCCCACCTGGAGCACGCCAAAACAAGCCGCGGCGAAAACCGGCAAACAATGGCAGGCACCACCACACAGTCCAAACCAATGAGCTCAGCAGTTCGCCAGCCAGAATCCAAAGGTTCACGGGCGTCAGATATTAGCGTCAGTTCTGAGGTAATCCCGAGGCAATAAGGCAAAATACAGAGAAGCATATGGAGAAGCTCAATATTAGAACACCATCTTCCTCAGGCATGTTAATGAAACTTGTTTCTGATGTAAGCGGACATGCATAGGATTGAATTGTAAAAAATTATTTCGATTTGCATCTTTGTAATCAGCTGAGTTATTTAAGGGTATGGCATTGAAATCATAAGTAAACAAAGATACCTCTAAAATACCAGGATTCTGTATGCACCACCATAGTTTTGTGCTGGTCTTCACTTGTGTTTGTGTTGTCTTCTGAATTACAATTGCATTTCGCTGAACTACTTTTGTTCTGAAAGGTTTCTTTTCATTAACTGCAGCACAATGAAGTAAAATAGTCTTCCTATAATAACGTCGAGTGCCTCTCAAGATTTTTCAGGCAAGACCATTAATCTATGTATCTTTTGATTTTTCTAACATGTTACATGAAAATAAAAGGAAATAATGTTTCTAGTTTTTAGCTATATTGAAGTTGTATCTTTTATTTCAAATAAATGACACTAGAAATGCAAGTTATAATCTTTCTGACTTGTCGTAATATTTGTTTTTCTACAGCCCTATGAATTAAATAAAAAGATCTACCCAGCTGTTCCTTTACAGTTTGTTCTTGTGATTGTGCCAGTATTTAGGCAACAATTTTCTATCTAATGTATTTTTAGCTAATGGAATATTGGTGCTGGCTAGCTTCATGGAGATGATATTGATTAGAGTCTATCCTGCATTTTAGTTTATCTTCAAAGAGTTCACAATATTAGTTCCCGAGCGTCAAGGGTTCTTTTTAGAGTGTACCTAATTTGATTGACTGAAGCTCAAAAGATCCATCAAAAGCACTGGACCCTAGGCAATTGGATTTTTATGTCTCCCTATGAGAGTTGGGTACATGGTTTTTTTATTTGAAAAAATATCCAAAGTACAAATCTATATCTATAAAAGAGAAGTGTGGCTGAGTATGTATGTGCCACAAAGGCTTCTTCCCAGCACAATCAATCCTTCCCAAAGTTGACACACACATACCTTGCACGCTGGAGATGAACATTGGGGGGGTCATGAGAGTTACACCCCCCCATGGTGGGTCTGCGCCCCCCCCCAAAATGGCACAAATGCAGACTGCCAGCCCCGGCAATGAGTGTGAAAACCTGTACTGAGCATGTGCAGGATGAATGAGGAGACTTTCCAGCCAATAGAGGCAAAGAATGCAAATCAGGCAAAAAATGCTGGGAATTGTAGGCTGCACATATTCCTGTTTGCAGCATGAGGAGGGAGGGATTTTTCCTGGGCGAAGCCGGGTAATAAGCTAGTGAAATATATTTATGCAAATTCTTTTTTTTTACTGTCTTATACTATACTGTTTCTATTATTATTGATACTCTACAATGTTCTGTATACTATATTATTATTCTAGTACACTCTTTACTATTACTTGTACTTCTATGCTACATTATACTATTTCTCTTACAACTATTAGTACTGCAATTACAACTCTTATTAACATAGAACAGTGCTTTATGCTTACAGACTCTGGTCTCTTTATATCCTCTCCCTCTCTGGGATTTCTTCTTTGTTGTTTTACACACAACCTATTTTCTCTTCTCCCACCTGTTTCAAGGTTGCAGCTTAAATAGCAGCAGAGGGAAACAGCACAGGCACCTCCAATAGTTCACCAGCAGCCTTTTCTTCCACACTGAACAAAGACAATAATAAGAATGAGATTGCATATTTCTGGTTATTTCACATGATATAACCCCCAGTATGCATTTTGATAGATTTTTGCAAAGGTTATCTTTACAACCTGAATAGCTACAAACATCATGATTCATGCTTCATTGCACAAAAAAGAAAAACAAAATAAAAACCAAAGCTGCTATGATGTTCATGGCTGAGAGACTAGTAAATGAATATGAAAGAACTTCACTAGGTAACATGCTGCCATTTATCTGCAGTTTGGAGGATAATAATACTGTACTGTGAATAACACAATACAAAATGCTACCTCACCTACCTGCAGTAGATCTAGAAGATCTAGCTTACTTTTTGCCTAATCTGGACCACATACCTGATCAAATACAATATTATAATCACAGATTTTCATTTGCTTCTACTTTTCCTTAAATCCTAAATCCTTCATTGAAATTACCTTTCAGCTCAACTGAACTTTATTCCAATACAATAGCTGTCAAATATAGCATCTATTAACATTTCATCAAGTGACTTAAATTCTTGGCAAACGTAAGGTATGTGGACTTTAACTTCCAGAATTCCCCATGAATTCCCCAGAAGTAAGTAGGAATTCTAGGTGTTCAAGCCCATAGGTCTTAAAGTTGTCACGGTTGAGAAACATTGACTTATATGACTCTGGTATTCTTTTAAAAATCATCACATAAGTCAGAGTGGACCAAACTTTATACTGAGGATAGCTACTATAGCATTATTTTTATTTAGCTTTTTCAAATATATACTTTGTAATAAACCTTAACATTTCATAGTTGTTAAAAAAAATTCTGACAATTCTGCCTCTTAATAAATTTAAGCATATACAAATATCCAAAAATAAGCAGCTCATCAATGATTGTTGTTGTTAGTTGCAAAGTTGTGTTAGACCTATCGCAACCCCACGGACAATGTTCCTCCAGGCCTTCCTCTCCTCTACCATCCCCCGGAGTCCATTTAAGCTTGCACCGACTGCTTCAGTGACTCCATCCAGCCACCTCATCCTCTG
>JANHFQ010001758.1:173822-184103 GCA_032468035.1 Aparallactus werneri
GGGGTATTGGGAAAGGAGGAAGGCGGTTGTGCTGCCGCCACCACCACCACCATCACTTCATGATGGTGGTGGCAGTGACAGCAGTTGTATTGTGCCTCTGCCGCTGCTTCCTCCATGCATGGTGGCTCCCACATTGTCCTGTTGCCTCCTCTGTGTCTGGTCAGTTCCACATCATCCTGGGGCTTGGCACCACCGGCTGCTTCCTCCTAATGGCCACCAGTCAGCTTAGCAGGGCAGCTGCGGCCACTTGGTGACCAATCAGAAAATCGAGCAGCGGTGACGCTGCTGTCACCGGGACTGACATCCATGCATATATTAGCATAAATTAAACCTTCATTTAGATATATATTTATATTATATTTTATATTTATATTCTTACTTTTTATATAATGTATACTTTTCAGAGTCACTTTGGCTGAGATGGGTAGCAATATACTGTAAATTTGATTAATAAATAAATAAAAACTAAATTAAAAGAATTCAGAAATAGAAGGTACACAAAAGAAAAATAGAAGATAAAATAGAAAAAATAATAAAGAATAAAGAAAATAAATATATAAAAATGACTTTGTCCTTTATTGTACCAGTATAAATAATTTTAGTAACTTATCATCTTTTCTTAAAATGCAACCAATGATCTCTTCTTCTCATATCCCATCTATTATTATTTAAAAATCCTAATGTTTAAAGCTTCATTTCAGCAAAGGTCCATTAAGGGTTACCAAAGATAGCAACATAACTATTTTAACCTTGCTCAAATAAACCAATGTTGTATTCCATCCTTTCATTTTTAGCAATCTTGATTTTGCTCCCTTCAAATAATGTACTAGAGTTTGATTTCTTTTAATATTTTCTTTGTCTCTCCTCTCAAAATTCTTCAGGTTTTTAAAAAATCCTCATTTGCAACTTTTGAATTGTACCCAGAAACCAACTGTAACCAGTGCAGCTAATGAACTGGAAGTTCCAGACAACTGTACTGAAGTGCAATACAGTACCCTAACCATTCACACAGGCACATTCTGTGTCAACTGTAATTCTCAAGTGGTCTTCACTGGCCTGATGGGATCAGCTTTTGTCAAATCTCTCTGCTTATCCTATAAAATTTGGCAGGATAAGCATGTTCTATGTCCTATCAACTAAATAATTGTATCTAGTAGGTTTCTGGCATTAAGTCTTCTATGTCACTACATCCCCCCCTCAAAGATATAGTTAACCCTGACCTTCCTATTTTGGAAGAATGTTCTTTTTTGATATATTTTCTCAATATACTTATATTACTGTTATTTCATTATTTTGTTTATTGTGGTGTTTTAAATAATCTGTACATTAATGCATTGGGTCATTTTTTATCAGTTGACCTTATAAATTGAATACATCTTCATGATCATCATCATATCCATCATTATCTAGTTTGATTCAAATTATGAATGCCCTCCCAATTAAATATGGGTACATATAAGAACATACTTTATGCATGTTATTATAAGGAAGTGAGCTGGGTATGTTAGGAAAAACATGAAAATAGTTAAATACAAAGGTGATAAATTAAGAATCATGCTTGATAAAATGCAATGAGATAGGTTCAAAAATGTATATATCAAATTTGTTGCAGATTGAATTAAAAATGAATGAACACTGTTAAAGAAATATTTTGAGGCAGTTTGATAATGAAGATTGAATTATAGAACAAATGTATGAAGACTGGGAAGAAGGAGAAAACTGACAATGTTATGCACAATGGGATATGATAAGATCCTGGGGGGTGGGGAGAGATTCTTTTAAAAAAGAATTTAAGACAGTGCATAAAGAAGGGTAAAAATATGGTAGATACAATAATGGAACAGACATAGCTGCAAGAATAAATATGAAAAGGTGTAATAAGTGTACTGTAGTGTTGCTAAAAACAATTTTATCTAGTTTTTCTTTTCTCTTATCTTCTATCTTTACATTATTTTGCCTGCTTTACCTTTTTCGGTGTTTTGCATAGTACTGCTTACCCCGAAAAGGAATAGCATGAGGCATAGGTGCGTAGATATGTTGATGTTACAAAGAAATAGATTTCTTTTCTTTGCGACATACTATCAGCTAATTCCAAACAAATGTGACATTTAGAGAAAGGTCTTCCAGTAAAGATGAATTCCCATCAAACCTGTTCATATGTCAGAAAGTAATGGTTCTAATTCAGTGAGTCTAAAACTTTTCAAAGTAGAGTGTTAAACACAAATACAGTTGCTATGGGAAAGCTGTTTTTAATGTATTCTTTTTTTCACAGTTAAAAGCAAAGAAAGCTATTTCCAAACTTTGTTAATATTTTCTGTCTTCTTACAAGGCTTATTGAGATTCAGCTCTGTGAAAAGAAGTATAAATATTTATATTCCTATCCGTGACTCAGAGAAAAGGTGAGGTCAGATATAGGCATCTTTCATGTCCTTTGCAATGCTCAGCATATCCCTTGAGAAGGGACAGAATAGAGTCAATGTGTCTTAAATGGAAGAGGTCACTTGAGACATACGTCTGGAAAGACAAGGCCAGATGACACATATGTATCTTCGTGTTACCAATGTTTCTATGTGACAAATGGCATATTGCTAGTTGTGTCTTTTAACTTTGCCTCTGACCAATCTTGTCCTCATCTTGAACCTTGGTCTTCTACCATGTCCAATAAGAATTAATTGCAATAAATTAAACAATATAAAATGATTGGGATAGGGTAGAAGAAGTAAACTAAAGGTAAAAGGTTCTAAATCAATAGGTGTCACTCTGGAAAACTATAGAGTACAAGATTGAAACTAAATTTCAGAACTTCTCTTCACTGGTTTGGGGTTTCTAGTGAAATATTGAACAGTAAATCCAAGTCTAGAAATCTGGATTTGGCCCAAATAACTAAGGAGTAAAGGGAAATTGCAATTTGCTATATGGAAATATGGATCTCTTTCTAGTATGCTTCTTTATTGAACAAAGCATTTCAAGGAAGCAAAATACAGATTCTTAAAGGAAAAACATGAATTAGAATAGCAGATGCTCAATAACCGTGATTATTAAAGTTTATTTAAGCATATATCTTTAGAATGCATCCTCCCCAAGTTGTGATGTGAGGGAGAGTGTTCCTGAGAGAAATGAGTAAAGAATTTCAGGAATGTGTGCCAAAAATATATATTCCCAGGAAGATCCCACAAGGCCTGAAGGTCAACCCAGTTTGCACAGATAAAGCTAACAAGAAAATATTTCAGGACTGAAATATAAGATTCCCAAGCAATGCAATGAGAGTTGAGAGAATGTGAGTCAATCCAGAATAAAAAAGTACTGATGGAAATTTGGAAGAGTCTCTTCTATAGGCATCCTATAGTGGCTATGAGTTGTGTTCCTGAGTACCAACAATTCCAAATCTTGAACTTCCAGATGGTCTTAGCAAATGTTCAGCAAAAAGACATCCTTAAGTAAACCAAAGCATCAGTAGTGTCATTGCACAGCTTGGCCATATGTTATCACTTATACATCAACCCTCTCTGAATGATGGCCTAAGGCCAAGGCAAAGCCAGCTTTTACTAAACATATATTTCAGGAGAGTTTAAATAAACTCAGCAAGATGTGTTTCACGTGAAGTGAACTTGTCTCTCCCATCCATCTGCTCCAAGCTGCCTGCAGAACAAAATGAATAAAGAGATAGAGGGAGGCTCTTTGAAGCTGCCTCTCTCCTTTTGAAAATGAGCCCGTCTAATTTAACAATAAATGGTGACCAGTTTGAGAGTGCATATGACCAGTCTAGTGAAGATTGAGCAAAGTAAGTTGAGCTTAATGAAGTCCCATGTCTTCAGGACAGGAAAGGACGGGTATTTTATAACTGTTTATTGGAGTTAATGGTAATAAATTCTTCACTTATGATTCATTAACTTTAATCTTTCATTATAAGTGATATAGGGATTGCCTTTTAACATAGTAAATCATGTTGGCCAATATCATGGTGTGTTCAACAGCTGACATAATGTTATGTTAGGAGAAAAGCAGAAGAAGTGAAATATATACATCACTGGAATAAAAAGCCCGATTCTCACTATATTTTTAACATTGTCAATAAAGATTCATACCATCATGGCAGATAGATCACAGCAGAACTTTTAAAATATTATTTTGCAATAATATAATTTCTTAGTATTAAATACAAATGAAAATAAAGACAACATGAAAAAAGATAGAAGGGAAAAGAGTAAGGAAAAGGGAAAGAAAAAAGGCAGTGATTGCGACTTTTTAGGGACAGTAAATTACATAGCAAAATTATAATCTCAACTATTTACTTATAGAGAACCTGTTTAATCATCAAAACCCATAATCAAAATTTAAGCAGAAAATCCAGACATGGTTTCCAGATGGAAAAACAGAGCTAATTACATTATTTCTCTTATTAAAACACTTAACTTTGCCATCTCTTGACAATTCCATCATTTTTTCACTTGTTCAATCCATTCTTCCATTGACACTTCTTTCCATTTTTGTGCATATTAAATTCTTGCAGTCAGCATATATAAAGCTCCATTTTTTCCAGCTATTTATTCAATAGTCCTAAAAACAAATTGTGATTGTATATTTATTTTAAGAATCTTCTGAATTAAAGCATAAATCTGACGCTGAAACTTTTTTTTGCTCCAAGTCTACCACATTTGATTAAAAAGTATCTTCTTTACATTTCCCAAAAAAACATTTGAAACACCCTGTATACATCTTTAACAATTTATCAGGTATTACATACATTTTATATGTTTTCTTTAAGATTGCAACTCAATGTAACTTTCAATCCTTTAGTTCAACAGTCTTGAACCTTTCTGGCTTTGCAGCCTAGCAGTGGTGGTGGTGGTGGTACCGGGTGAGGGAGAGGATGGGTTAGCACAAGCAGCACATGCATGCATATGCGCACATCTCCATTTGCACAAGTGGAGTGGCCATGGCCCAGGGGTTAGGGACTCCTGCTTTAGTTCACATGTTTTCCCACTGCTCAAGCATTGCATTATAATCAAACGTTTTTGCCCATTGAATGAAATATTAATATATTCCCTTTCTGGATTCAGCTTCAACAACATTTTATAAATTTTGGGTGCATCAGAGCAGTACTTTTGAATCGGAGTTGCTAAGTCACTTGGTGGAAATTGTCAGAACCAGAGGCAAACCACATTGTGTTTGAGTGTTCTGAGTGCTCTTTTTTATTCCTTTTGTCTTCCTCCATTTTGTGTTGCAGGCTAGGTTCATTTACACATATCAAATTAAACAAACAAAAACTGAAGTGTTAAAGTATACCACACTTTGAAATAAATCATGCTGGCTGAGAAATTCTACAGATGTTAAATTTTGCCAAGACTGAGAAACACTGCATTTGGCATTATAGGAAACTGCAGTCATCACTAAACCTTGACAGTCTGAAAGTTATTGTCCTTCCAGAAGGCATTGAATAACACAGTCTCAATTGCAGTCAGAACCCTCCAGAAAAGATCACTTTGATCCCATTTCTGACACCAAAACTGTCATGGACTCCCCCCCTCCAAAAAGAGCACAACATTGAGGAGAAATGGCCAAATGATCATTAGATACTACTTTGCAAGAAAGAAAGCCTGAATAATAGAAAAGCAGATATCTCTATATATTTTTGGAATTAGGTGGCAAGAAATCTGAAGGAATTGATTCATGGACACATTTTAAGCGAGATAAATGCTTAACAAAAGGAAAATCCATTTGCAAAGTTAAGCTGCTAAGAATTCTATAGTTAAAAAGGATGGAATGTTGAGACGATCAAGTGTGCACACTTGCTGTGGTTTCTCACCTCCTGTTTTCTAGATGATAGGATTAAAGGCTATTTTGGTAGCAGATACTCTCAGTTCTCTTGGCAACTTTTATTATGATTGAAAATATCCTTTGGCTCCCTCCCCTCTGGCACAACTAAGCCTTGTAGGTACTGATTTACAGGGTCCTGTTCCTTGTCATTAAGCTGTGTCCAAAAGTTGACATCGAAGAACTGTTTAATATCTAGATATTGTTCAGTGATGTCCCATAAGATTCTCTCTTATCCCCTCATCCCATTCAACATGTTCATGAAACTGCTAAGGAAGGTTATCCAGAACTTAGTCATGTGGAATCATCAGTATGTTGATGATACTGGCTTACTATGCAGTTCAAAAAAGGGAATTGGTATCTTTGAATTTTGCTTAAATTAGATAATGGGCTCAGTGAAAGAGAAAGTCGAAGTTAAATCCATACAACACAGAGGTGCTATTGATAAATATAAAACTAGTCTTAGAGATTAATCTTAAATTTGTTTTTGTAGGGTTTTATATCCCCTGAAAAAGGGGCTTTGTAGATTGGAAATATTCCCTAATCTTAACTGTTGCTAGTGGCATTTATACCAAGGAATATTTTTAGACCATCAAGTGCACAAGTTGTATCCTTTCCTGAGTTAGTTAATATGCAACAATTACGGTATATCTCAACTACTACAACACTAACACTCTGTTACAACACTCTGTTTATGAGCTTCTTTTGAAAAGTTGCAGTTGGCTCAAATTGTTCAGTCAGGTTGCTAAGGTACACTAGCTAACAGGACACAAATTATAGTTCTGAACTTAGCCATCATTTGGAGATGTGCAATCTTAGTTTCGTTGGTTGTTATTTAAAGTCTGGAAATATAGAAAGTAATAATATAAAAGGAATTCCTATAGTTTCATAATGGGAAATACAGGTAGTCCTTGACTTACAACCACAATTAAGCCCAACATTTATGTTGCTAAGTAAGATATTTGTTAAGTGAGTTTTGCCCCATTTTACAACCTTTCTTGCCACAGTTGTTAAGTAAACCACTGCAGTTGTTGTTAGCCACACTATTGGTGAGCCTGGTGAGATTTGAACTTGCCTCAATTATAGGCAGCTGCAGCTAAGTACAGCACTAAGTCACTGAGGCTCTTGCCATGATCACATGACCCTGGGACACAACAGCCATCATAAATATGAGCCAGTAGCCAAATGTCTGAATTTGATCACATGACCGTGGGGGATGCTGCAATAGTCTTAAGCAGAGGTCTACAAACTTGGCCACTTTAAGACTTGTGGACTTCAACTCCAAGAATTCTGGAAGTTGAAGTCCACAAGTCTTAAAGTTGCCAAGTTTGCAGACCTCTGGTCTTAAGTGTGATAAATAGTCATGTTCATTTTTTTCAATGCCATTGCAACTTCAAATGGTCGCTAAATGAACTGTTGTAAGTCAAGGACTACTTTTACTATTTACCAACTACAAAAGAACAGAGGGTCTCTTTGGAAACTTGTGTGGATACATGACAAGTTTATAAGAAGACATGGATTATTGCAGACAATCGCAGATATTTTTCAGAGAACATATTATATGTGTTTCCTTTGTTTAACCTAATAGCTTTCCTGTGCTAAAGACTCAGGCAGATCCATAGCCCTTTCATAAAACTATGGCATCCATAATTTTCTAAGCAAAAAGAATTATTATCGAAGCAGCTGATATTCTGTGGTGCAGAATATCACACAGTTTATTTTGCTGTTTCAGGTTACCAAGTTATCAGTAGAGGCTATAACACTAGTGATATGTGGTGTGTTGTGATCAGATATGTTGAATCTGCACAACAGAAGCCTTAAAATTGTTGCATATCTTTGTAATTTATTGGGAAATTTTTAATATATAATTTTGTAAAAATAAATAAATAATGGTCTATTTGAACCTGCTTTTCGAAATGCAAATGACCTCATTTAGACAATAAATCCATCGGCTTAATAACTCTTCCCCAATTGATTTGCTGCCATTGATTGCTGCTCCAGCATTGACACAATGTAGTTAGGTTCCTGTTGATGCCCACACTTTCTGAATTTTTGCTTACTAGCTTCTTACAAAAATGTCCACATAAAATATTTCTGCTTAATCCCTTCACATACACTTTTCTTATTTACTCCAGTGAACAATGTAATAAAATTAATTTTATGTAGGATCAATTTGAGGAGATCCATATGCTGACAATTGTATTAAATTTCTCAACTACTTCCTGCCATTTTTTCTTCTCTGAAATATTTTTATCTTGTTTTCTCTTCTCTATGAAGAGCTTCTGAAGTAAGTAACAGGATAGTAATAATACTTAAAACTGTTTTAAAAATAATTAGAGCTGAAGAGTAATACAAAATACAGATGACAAAGCAAGAGTTGTAAGACCTTACTGATAAATAACAAATAGAGAAAGTTTAGTTTTTAATTAAAGAATATCAAATTATTACAATCAACTTTCTTACTGGAATATTGGAAAGTAGCCAATGCAATAAAACTTTTAAAAATGATATAAGGATTTACCAACTCACCAGTTAAATTGTCCCAAATAAATTGGTGGAAAATATTATCAAGCGTACAGCAAAATGAGTGCTTAGTCTTCAGCAGCACCTTCTGCCCAAGCAGGAGACAATATATTCGAATCCCGAGAGTGAATATAACATCTACTGCTTAGGCAGAGGGTGCTGCTTGGGCAGGGGGTTGGACTCGATGACCTACAAGGTCCCTTCCAACTCTGTTAATCTATTATCTATTATTATTTGTAAAATTAAAGTTTTTTTAAAACTCAACTTAAATGGCTGAACTCAGACTGATCATACAGTCACTGAAATCACAGTTTAGATTAGCCATGAACAACTAATTAATATACTTATATTTCTAAATAAAATTAATTCAGAATTAGTGAAGCTAATAACAAAATTTTTAGAATTTTTGTTTTTGGAATTTCATAAATATTAATGGAATGGTAAAAGTCTCTTCTTGAGCAGGGGGTGCAACTAGAAGATATATATATATAGTGTGTATGTGTTCATGGGAGAGAGAGAGGAGAGAGAGGGGGGGGGAGAGAGAGGGAGCAATAGCATTTAAACTTATATACCAGTTCACAGGGCTTTACAGCCCACTCTAAGCAGTTTATAGAGTCAGCATATTGCCCCCAACAATCTAGGGCAATCTGGGTTCTCATTTTACCAACCTTGGAAGGTAGACAGCTGAGAGGTAGATAGATATTAATATATAGGAGAAAAACTATATTGTTTTCTTGAAATGAAGGACAATGGTTCACTCATGTGCAATGGCAGTAAAGCAGCAGAACCAAGTGACAATGTGGTGTTGTAGGATTAATCATCCTTGACAAAGAACATTTTTTTCCACATTATGCTGTTATATAGTCACACAAAGATGCTTAACCATGCTATTGCACCATGTTATTTGTGATTTAAAGAGATGTTTTCTGTTAATATACACCTAGATCCCTCATGACTTCTAGGCAGGAGGGAGCAATCAATAAGAAGTAAATTTAATCCCAACTACTACTATCAGGGAATATCAGCACTGACAGTCAGTCCAGTTCTGCACTGGCAGACCAAGAACATAATATGTGGACAATCATGGAACCACAATGGAGTTCACAAAGGTGCTATCTCCTTACAGGAATTTAAAACAGTAAAAAGTACAAAAGTACACAAATTGGTTGTTGATAGCAGCAACATTTATTGTTAATGTATCAATGGTGGCCAAAGTAGCAACCCATAGCTATGTTAACTTTCTTTCCCAGTTTAAATAGACTTTCTATGCAGCACAAGACTAGCACTGTCTCAAGAGAAGAATGCCTCTTTTTTCAAAAAAGTGCTAAGCCTATTTTTACAAAACAGGTTTCGTAGTTTTTTCAAAAGAATATGAAGTTTTATTTATTAGTAGCCTGTATTTGACTTCACAAATGCATTATATGGACAGATGCCTTTGTAGAAGCCAGTTGTCAACACAAACCACAGTGGCTACATACAGTAACCCCGAGAAGCATGCACACAGCAGTCTAGAGTAACCAACAGATTCTGAACAGATTCCAGTTCTTGCCATGTAACCAGTTGTTGATGAAGTATGTTAGATTGTACCCATGTCAAAAACAGCATTGGGAATAGAGAAAAAACATTAAAATGTCAATTTTGACTAAATAGCTAATGACAACTTAAAATTCCTCAGCAGGAATGGGGATGAAAAGAAAGGACCATTCTATGGACATGACATAAAAATAATCACTCTACATGGGAATCAAAATGATTATTTCTGCCATGATTAAAGGAATGTGAGTTTAAATACTATGGTATGAAGAAAGGTATAATGTTTATTAGGGCATCCTCATGCTGCAGTTAGAATATGTGAGGATGATACCTAATATGGCAAACCTATCTCATACATGTGTACCATGGACACACATTCCACAGGCAGAAGTCTTTTTCTTGAAAATAAAT
>JANHFQ010001758.1:346019-360041 GCA_032468035.1 Aparallactus werneri
AAAGCTTTTGCCTCTACCACTTTCTTTGGCCTTTTAGTGGTTTTCTCAATTTCTGCAAAAAAATTACTTACCTGCAGTGCCATCTGCAGTGCCATCTGCAAGAATTATCCAGGGCAGTAACACCAGCCTTGCCCTGGATAATTCTTGTACAGAAATCACTTGTTTCCTTCAAAAGCAACACTTTTTTACTGCTTCTTCCTTTAAAAAAGAATCCACAGGTCACTTAGAAAAACTGTCAAAGCATTCTAAAAAATTTTTTAAAATGTAAAATAAAGAAGAGATAAAACCAGATTTTATCTCTTTCTCTAATACAGTATAAGAAAAATGGGGAAGAAGAACACTTTCACAGTATAAGGATTCTTTTTTAAAGGATAGCATTTCACAATAATTGATGAGACTTTCTTGGGTATGGATAGCTGCCCGAATATCAAGGAAGTGATTTTGGAGAAGGTTATTTTATTTTCATAACAAATTACCATTTCTTAAGCTAACACTGCTAAAGTTATTTTAGCAGACAATAGTGGAGCCTCTCTTCTAGACACAGAGCCAATGGACTTTTCTCTAGATTGATCTATTGGAGAATAGACTCATTCTATTTCACGATTTCCTGTTTAATTGTGCAGAGAATGAGAAGCCGAGGATTGGCTAGGATTCCTAGCAGTGTAGCCAGTCATCTCTTTACAGGAGGAAGAAAATGCTGCAAAATGACCAGCCTCTCTCTTTTTCATCCTGAATAGAGTAACTTTACTTAAATAAACCTAGCGTCATAGAAGACGTTTCTTCCCCCATTAATGAATATAATGAGCGTCCCTGTGTTCTGGTTGCTGCTTTCTTTTCACATAGAAAGTCTTCAGCTGGGATTAATTTGGTATTCCTCGTGAGATTCACACGCAGAAAAGACCCTGTATTGATGGAACAAAGCTACTACATTAGTCCTTCCTTCCTGTATTCCCTTTTTACCTTTTTAATAAGAAAGGGCGCCCTTCTTCTACCCCAATTCTATAACGGTTCTCAAGACTTTTCATGTTGCCTTTTATTATTTTGACAGAGGATAAATAATTTATTTGATGCCTTGGCATATAGTTATAGGCCAAGGTTATAATTTAATTCCAGTTAGTTGTTTTCTTTATATATTTTACTGACCAAATATGTACAGTTTGGGCCATCAAAATATTTGGTGGGGGCTACTAAAGAGCAATTATTATTATTTATTTACTTATTTATTTATTTATTAAATTTATACCCTGCCCCTCTCCTGGGACTCGGGGCGGCTTACAGGGTAGCATAAAATACAATATGTACAGTTAAAATGTATTAAATTAAACCCTATTAAAACATTAAAAATCATGGAAAGGTATTTTATTTATGGCAGCACCATTTCAGGGGAGGAGCTCCTAAGCAGGTTTATCACAAAATCAAATATTAGACGTCGTATTAATCAGAGTTTGATGGAAATCTTAATCAAATGAATTTTAATAAATTCATCTTTACCGCTTTTATATTTTGCAGGCACCATGAATTTAGAATGGCAAACAGTACTGATTTTCAGATTCATCAAATATCTTGGTTTCAAATCTGTAAAAAACAAAACTCAATACAGATAGTTCTTGACTTACAACCATAACTGAACCCAAAATTTCTCTTTTTAAATGACCTTCAATCTAGACAACTCTTCATATTAGTCAACCTCATCAACTATACTTGGGAAGGGTTATCCCATTTTTAAATTTTCAATTTTAACCATTTATTATCGCCATTTTAGAGATAAGTGTCTTTAAGATATGAGGGTTGAAAGATCCACAAAAGTGATTTGATTTCTGTTCTAAAAAACAATATTTTTTCATAACAAAATGATTCAGCTTGCTAGTGACTTACTTTTACTTCAACTGAAAGTTTCCCGTTCAAAGCAAATGTCACTTTTACATGTCATTTTTATATTCCCAAGGGCAAAACCTCTGAAATCTTTACTCTATATTTGCCTATGAAAGAGATGAGGCAATATGACAAGAGAGGAAGATAGTCAGAACAGCTGCTTCAACCCAACCCCCCCTCCAGCCTGGACACCAGCTCTAGTAACACAGTCCACTTGCAACATAAACTACCAGGGATTAAGGATGGTCTGGAAGTAGTTCTATAGCACCATGTATTTGAGAAAGACTTCAGCATCCATGTAAATAACTGAACTCATCACTAAATAAAACACAAGTACACTACTAACAAAGCAAACCACATAGGACAGCAGAAAGAGAAAAAAGGAGAAGACTGCAAATGATAGTTTTTATTGCTTAGTAAGACTATAAAGCATTCGATTTCTTAAATACATACTAGAAAAATTCCTTGGAAAGAATTCTAAATTGATTAAATCATCACCAACTTAATACATGCAATGAAATTATCCATTACTACAAATTAAGCAGGTGATATTAACTGATATGCCTCCTATCGAAAGAGTTTTAAAAACCTAAAAGACACAATAAAAAAGTTAACCTAAGGTAACATATCCAAGGTGTATCACAAATGATACCCTACAGGCTTATTACTGCAATATGTTTCATTATCCCTTTCCCCAAAAGAAAACGCTTTGGTACTTAGGAATGTTCAAAGGTCATTTGTCAAATGAATAAGAAATGTTTAGAACATTTCTCAAATCCATATGTTACCCAAAATTGGATAAAAATAGTTTTTCTTTGTTTTTTTCTTTTGCCTGAACACATTTCCCATCACAAAAGATGGTTATGTGTACCAAAAATAATAAAAAATCTCCCAAAGTATTCCTATTAAGGTGAAAATCAATGAAACTATCAATGGCACTTTGCTGAAATAACATAAAGATCATTGAATTGTGTTTTAATGCAGATAGTTCTTGAGTCACAACCATGCATTCAGTAACTATTCATAGTTATGATGACGCTGAACAAAGGGACTTATGACCTGTTCTCAAAGTTCAACGTTTTAATAAGCAGTTTTGGGTAATGAAGGAAAAGGTTTTGGAACCATTGGCTTAGAAGAAAATAGTAACATTTAATAAATTGTTTATAAAGTCTGGCTTTTGGATATATACCATGTATCAACATAGATTACTAATACTATTGTTCACTCTTATCAAAGAAATGTTAAATATTGGCAATAATCAGTATATTTATTAATGAAAGTTACAGAGATCCTCAAACAATTATTTTCTTTCTCTTAGTTTATCCCATAGAATATTGCTATACATACCTCTTTAGTTAGATCACCATTTAGTGGAGGAGCCACTGCACCTAGGTCTTCCAACTCTTCACTATATGCTTGTTCCATTGCATTTTCTCTGACTACATTGTCTGAAGCAGTTCCATTTTGCAGGCTACTGCCATTCTCAAGGGAAATGCCTGTATTGGGTTGGGCACCAGAGACAGAACCTTCAGGATCGCGATGTACCAGCCAAGCACTGACTTCAGTGGTGGGCACCTGAAACCTGTCCAAGGCCCTCACTTGGTTGAGAAGCCGTCGAGCTGTAAAATAGTAGTCCAGATCTACACTTTTGGGGTGTATAACATAGCCATCTAGGGTGTTCCGCAGGTTATGAAACTGTGTTTGAGTGTACGCAGAGCTCTGGCCCAGAAAGATCTCCCGCAAGGGAGGGAGATGTGAATTTAGATAAGTATCTACATCCACCCTCACTCCAATCAAGCTGAGAAGAATAGTGAACTGAATGAGTCCTTCAGTAAAATATTTCTTCAGAGAAAGCATTTCTGGAAAGAAAAAGTATATTTAGAATAATTTTAATAATATTCAAATATCTCTTGTGAGATCTTTCTATATATTATATAACAAATTATCATATTCCACTTTAAAGGAAAATCTAAATGCATTCAGATTATGAATAAATTTGAGAAATCTCCAGGAATAAAAAACTCACATTAAGTGGACTTTTATCCTAGAACAGCTTATTCAGAATACAAAATTGTTTTACAACAAAACAAAGCATATAAACTCATGTGACTTACTGTCTTAATGAATCCACACAGCAACTTCCTTGAATCTTCTATTTCCCCACAGCAACTGCAAGATGGAACAAGTCTTCCACAAGCCTGATCTTCCCCTCTTTCCTCCTTTCTCTCTAAAAGGCTTCCTGAAGAAGCAGTTAAAGAGTACAGGGTTCCAGAATAGAGAAGATTCTCCTGCTGCTTGCTGCAAGTTTCATCAGAAACTGAAACACACCCAAAAAATAAAGCAGAGGCATTAAAAGGCACCATATTTTAAATCAGTTCAACACTTTTATTTTATACAGGCCAGAAATATGATGTGGAGTGCACATTTAACAAAAAATATGACCAAAAAACCCCAAGTAATTTAGCATTATCCTACAGTTCAAGGGGGAACCAATCTGCGGTAGTAGTTGAGATATTAGATTAGAAACCAGGAGACCATGAGTTGTAGTCCTGCATTAGGTACAAAGGTAACTCGATGACCTTGGGATAGTCATTTTCTCTTAGCCCTAGGAAAGAGGCAATGGCAAACCACTTCTTGCCAAGAAAACAAAAAGGACTTGTCTAGGCAGTCTCTGAGAATCAGACACGTCTGAACGTAAGTGGTGGGGGGGACAGTTCAAGCAAATATCAATTTGGCTTCTGGCATCTGATTACCCAGCAAGAGTCAAGTATCAACACTCCAAAGAATACTGGTGTTTGCCTCCTTTTATTCTCTCACCACCGAGAACTTACTGTGGGTGATGTTTAAACTTGCTGATTATGCCTTAATTCAGCATAAATTTCTGAGTAATTTAAAAGGACTTTAAATTCACTTTGAGCACTAGGGATGTTGCAATTTATCAGCACAAGAACTATGTCTACAAATATTTCTCCCAAGTCATCCCTACAACTTTATTCCTACTGAAGAAATTACTGGATTTAATAAAGTACCTAGCTTCTAATATATGTATGGAACCTTGCTTTAGCTATTCAGATTCTTTTAGCTCTTTTCCCTACTCCAGGAATTGTCAGGGCTTGGGAATCTACACCCTTGCATTACTAATACCTATAGGTATTCCCAGTGATCTTTTTCCATCTTTCTCTCTGATTCCTAATTGTTGAGCATTTTGATTCTCAATCAGTTTGATTGACAGTATTTATAGAAGACATGTTGCCTTCGTTCTTGGAAGAGGAGTTAAAACTGATGGCAGGTCAGTATTTAGCAGATTCATTTGGGAAATGAATTTGGGGAAAATAGGGCTACTTTCATTTTCCCCTCAATTATTTATCCAATGAAAATTATGGATAAGGTGGCATTTATGATCAAATACACGGAGTGAGCTCCCATTACTTGTCCCAACTTCTGCCAACCTAGCAGTTCAAAAGCACGTAAAAATGCAAGTAGAAAAATAGGGACCACCTTTGGTGGAAAGGTAACAGTGTTCCGTGCACCCTTGGCGTTTAGTCATGTCGGCCACATGACCACAGAGACATCTTCAACAGTGCCGGCTCTTCAGCTTTGAAACAGAGATGAGCACCACCCCCTAGAGTCGGGAACGACTAGCACATATGTGCGAGGGGAACCTTTACCTTTACTTTCCTTATACTTTCATATCTAAGTGTAGAGCAAGCTTCAAGCAATAAAATCTTTGTAGTCAATATTAAATTGCCATTAAAGTGCACCTATCAAATGAATTAAACATTAAAAACATATAAAATCATTTTCTGGTAGAAGTTAGAAACATGAGAATAAGGAAAGTCAATATCACAATAATTCTACATATATTATCAGAAAACATTGCTAGCCCAAATTTTTAGAATTAAATATAAAGCCATGAGATTATTTTTTTGGCTTTCATGTCAAGCTTTTCAATACAATGTTTCCTTCAATTAATTTGAAATTGTTTTTAAAATCTACATCACAACTATTGCTTCATCTGCTCCCACTACAAATTACACAGAATATAAGAATTCCAAAAGCCTTACCTTGATCTATTAAGAACAGCAACCATATACTCAGACTAATCCAATCTATGCTTCTACTATCATATTTCAGCACCTTTTTCTATTTCCATCAGACACATGATTTCTAAGTAGTAGTTGTTTTGAAAGACATGAGAGCCAACATTCTTCACCAGACACTTTCTTTCTTATGTTCCTTCATTAATCCTACTTTCTCAATCGCTAAGACTTTCTGGACTCTCATTACAATCTCAATTTAAAGATTTAAACTTTTCAAAATGCAAGCTAATGACATAGAAGAGAACTTAAGAGAATTCTACCACAAATCTTTTCACACAAGAACTTGAACTTTGTCCTATTTACAATACACAGAACCATGAGGAAGTACAACTCCAACAAAAGCAAAGCTTTTTACTTTAGCTGTCATTTTTTAAATAATATCTTTTTATAATGTGATATACAAAGTTAACATCATCTAGATTCAAAAGTATTCTTTTCCTGTGCAGTAAGGAGTGCAACCCATTTAATGAGGTTCTAAACAAGAGATCAACAGGCAAGAGTTTTTCCTTAATTAATCCATATGTAATTTGGTGTATATATTTTCTAGAGATTTTATAATTAATCCCACATTTTTCTTTTTTTGTCTACTTTCCTACTTTCATTTCTCCAAAAGTCTTGGATTCCAAATATAAGAACCCTGAAAAAATAGGTCAGGATTGCTCATTCCCACAAGCTAATTATTAAGTCACAGAATAATACCATGCAAATGTTCTTTTAATTAAACCGAACAGCTCTTGGCCTGCAACACATCCATTTACTACAAACAGGCATGAGAATACAATTAAATTTCAAACTGCTTCTATTCTAGAAACAATTCCCCACCCATTACTTTTGCTAGGCTCGCATTTCCTCCACTATCTGGTTTTACTCCATTCTACTATTATAGGACCAACCTCATTCCGTTTCTTATGTTCTAGGAGTGCCTCACCCACTCAGAAGCCCCCCTCCCATTTCATTTTTTCAGAAAATCCTGCCTGTCCTAAATTCCCTTATAGGATTTCCCTTACAAGAAGAGAAAAGCAGTTCTCCAATCCACACTTTCTCAGGCTAACTTTCTACCTCCTCATATCCTTTCCCCATTTTTTTTATTCTCTCCCAGTCTACCTAGTGCCCTTTAAATTCCATATATATTACCCCATCTATTAGCTCTTTCCACAGCCCACCCACGCCTGAACTCATTTACCTTCTTCTCTCCAGACCCTCCTTCCACTCATCTCTTTCCTTCCACAAATCTGTTCAAAACCCCACCTCGTTTCTGCCCAGTCTGCATCCGACCCGGTTTCCCCCGCAGTCGCCTTTCTTCGATTCATATTTATTATTCGTTCAGTCCTGTTCCTCCCAACGCCCTCCTTTACCTGGCCCTCCGTCCTTCGTCTCGTATTTTTACCTCCATCTTCTCAACCATCTCCGCCAACGCCTCTTAATTTCCCCTCCTTTATATATTGCAGGCCGTCTCCCTGGGTCACCCCCACCCCTTTTCTCCCCAGGTTTCATCCCCCCCGTATGCAATCCCTTCTTTTATTCTCTAGCACTCCTCCCCTTTATCCTTTCCCAGTTTAGGCTTTCTCCACCAACTTTCCTTCGTAGAAATCCACCGTTTCATCTGTATACCTTCCCTGTCCAGCGACCACCGTCCAACACACACACGACTACCTTCAGGAGGCCTTCCCTCAATGCCGGTCTTAAAGCCCATACAGCGGCACTCGACTGCTACCACACGGTTTACTGCCTTCTGTATAGCTTTGTCCAATCGTTTTTAACGATTAAGATGAATGACAGCTTGTTTGCCCACTCAGAAAGTAAGCATTATTTCCTAACCACAAACCTCACAGCGACTGACAGCTTAACGGCCAGTCAGAATCCACACAGATGAAAGTGTTAACAGTGGCTAAAAAAATGTCAAGAAAAAAAGCCAATCATGATGGTTAGAGGGCCGGCTACGCTACTCGTTGATTGACAACATAAATTCCCCAATCTGTTTAATGTTCGCTTAGCTCCTTGAACCAGATGGTTTGATTGACAGAAGCAACAACCAACTATCGCTGGAAAATGTAATCGCCTCTTGCCATTATCTTTGGACTCTAGGCTCTAAAGCTGCAGTTAGTTTCTTTACCATTCCCCACCCGATTACGTAATCGTATAACCGCCTAATGACGGACCTATTACCCTTGCGAAATGGCGCCATATTGAGAGTGTTGCCATTGACAACCAAGTGACGTCTTCAGAAGTTCCTGTTCATATATGAATTTTAAACATTCGGTATTACTTTGGTAGTTTTGGTGAATGCGTCTTTGCTGGTGCTGAAATCATTCACACCTACAACGTAATTTTACATGTAATAGATTGTATTATATATAAATTTTAAGTCGGTGCAGATAATTCAAGTTTAGTGACATTTTATTTATCTGTGTAAATAAGATAAATATAAATATCTCACGGTGGTAAGACGCTGGGTTTGCGTACCACTGAGGTCAGCAGTTCGAATCCCTCCCGAGGGAATATACCGTCTCCTGCTTGGATAGACGGTGCTGCTTGGCCAGGGGGTTGGACTCGATGACCTACAAAGTCCCTTCCAACTCTGTTAATCTACCGTATTGTCTATCTATTATTATCTTCGCTCCTCTTAAACTTGAAATTCATCCAAGATATGCTCAGGCATACTGAATATGATAAGGTATTGTAGGAAGGTAGTACCCACCCTCTCCTAGAAAAATGAAATAGTCTAGGAAATATTAAAAAGGCAGAATATTATATTTCCCTGGATTAAAAAAAGGAGAAATACGTTTTTAAAGACAAAGCAGCTTCCTGCAGCTCTCTGCCTCCCCCTTGATGGGATTAAGACATGGCCCTCAGGACATGATAGGTTTAGCCCTCTACCCATCTCACCACATGGCACCTGGGAAGATTGCATCAGCCAGCAAAGTTCAACCAAATCTAGCACACAAACAACCTACAAAGCTAGCTATGATCCCTGACAGCAACCAGTGCCCCAGGACGTAAAAAGCCAGAGAGGGTATAAAATCCAGGGACTCTCAGCATCTTTTCCTTTTCTGCCTAGGATCTCCAAGGCATGTGATCCTGTCCACCATTAAATCATATTTCCAAGCAGTCACCATGTTTCCAGTGTCTTTCTTCCCACTTGGAATTAAACCCAGATGGACATTTCTTCCAACAGTAGAAAACTGAACATATAAAAATCATTTTTATTCTAAATAATGCATTTTCTTTACAATCAAAATGTGATGATGGTAACGCAGCAAGCATGAGCAGCTACTTCCATTTCAATTTTCAATATGGTCGAAGTGTGGATTTTGCTAATATAGCTTTAAGCACTTGGGGACTTATTTGTCAGATGCAAGAAGTCAGGAGCCAGGATAGAAATCAAAAGTATTTCAAGCTTATTTCATGCTACCTATGCACAAGAATCTGAACTGACCTAATGGTTAGTGCGAATTGATGCCAGAGAAGAGTCAATGGACTTCAAGAGGGCTTGACTTACATCTCTTGGAGAGGATTTGAGACTCCAAACTGATGATGGATTTGATCCTGCCCCCAGGCTCAACTTGGTCATCTACAATTTGTAATTGGGATATACCACAGATACTGATTTTTCTCCAATAAAATCCAACAATAATAAAACATATGTTTTACCATGATCACCACTGGGATTTCAAAACTGAGTAGTGCACTGGTTTTTTAAATAAAGTTTTATTAGTTTTCTACTATTACATTTATTTAGGGCTAAATAACCATCGTGTTGTCTGGATTATTTTATTTGCTTAACAATAGCAATAACAATACAAATTACAGTATATTCCTAATATTTACTCCATTTTTCCCAGCCATTTATAAAATAAATTCCATGTTTGATAGTATTCTGCATCTTCTTTCTGTTTAATCTTCAATGTAAGCATTTTTGCACAGTCCAATAACTTAATTATATCATCGTTTAGTGGTAATTATTCATTTTTCCAATGCTGAGCAAATACAATCCTCACTGCTGTTAATAAATGCAATATTAAATATAGGCCTCTTTTATCAAATTTTTCTGATATTATACTTAACAAAAAAGTTCAGGTTCCAGATTACATGTTTTCCTAACATCTTTTCTAACTACATGTGTATTTTTGCCCAATTTTTTTTCTTTAACACGTCCACCACAGATGGTACAGATTTTTTGTTACATTTCCAACATTTAGTAGACATACATTTTTAAACATTTTGGCTAAACTAGCAGGTGGTAGGTGCCATCTATAAAACATTTTATATAGGTTTTCTTTATACAAAGTTGCCATCGTTAATTTATAATTTCTTTTCCATATATTTTGCCATTTCTCTAGTTCTATATTATGTCCAAAAATTTTTGACCACTTTATCATTCTTTCTTTTAGTTGTGCATCTTCCATTTTCAAATTCAGTAGAAAGTTATATAGTTTCTTAATCAGTTTTTCATTGGAGTTCAACAATATCTGATTGAAGGTTGTCTATTCTTTATGGAAGCCATACATTTCCGCATCTTTGTCATATCTAGATTGTATTTGCAGTTGAGGCAACCATGATAATTCATTGCCCTGGTCTTCAAGCTTTTGTTTAGATTTTAGTTTTCCTTCAGTATATGTCCGAATTTTCTTAAACTTCACCAGATAAATGCTTCCATCGTTGAAAACCATCCTGGGATTCTCAAGTAGATTTTGGCTTTTATTTTTTTCCCACACAAACAATAATGAATTTCTTACATAGTGATTTTGGAAATATATGTGGCTTTTATTCTTCTCATACCATAAAAATGCATGCCATTCAAGTTGCAAGTCATATCGTTCTAAATATAGTAGTTTTTTGTGTCTGAGAGTTATCCATTCTTTTAGCCATGTTAGAACACATGCTTGATAGTATAAAAGCCAATCTGGTAATCCAAATCCTCCATTTAAAAAAAAAAAAGCACTACAAAAGAAAGTATAAGTAAACCCTTTATTCAAAATTGTTCTGTCTGCATCTCAACCAGAAATAGTCATCAAATACATTTTTCATATTTAAATTAAAAAATCCCCCTACCCCTCTCAAGTTTTGACATAGTATATTTTTCAAAACTATAACTTTTAGTACCATAGAAGGCAAATGTATTATTTATATGAGGAATAGTTCATCAAATTTAATGTAAATTATATCAAATTAATTTTTTGTCCTGGCTTTGTTTAACTTATGTTTTGCAGCATGGCTCCTGGCAAAGAACTGAAAATTAAGTGTAATCCTCAGCAAGAAGGGCAGATCAAGAATAATATATACATACCGTATATGTATATAGGTAGTCCTTGACTTACAACCAAAATTGAGCCCAAAATTTCTGTTGTTAAGTGAGACATTTGTTAAGTGAGCATTTTACGACTTTTCTTGCCTTTTCTTGTTAAGTGAATCATTGCAGTAGATAAGTTAGTTACCCAATTGTTAAGAGAATCTGGTTTCCTCATTGACTTTGCTTATCAGAATGCCACAAAAGGTGATCAGAAGACCCTGGAACACATCAATGGTCATAAGTATGAATCAGTTGCCTAGCATCTGAAATTTGATTACATGACCATTGGGATGCTGCAGTGGTTGTAAGAGTAAAAAACGGTCAAATATCACTTTTTTTAATCCTGTTGTAACTTCGAATGGTCATTAAATGAGCTGTTGTAAATCGAGGATTACCTGTATATGTTAACATTTAACTTTATAAACAAGCTGCAAAATAAATGTCTGTTCCTGCACAACTCTTCACTCTTAAATTTGTGAGAATGAGACAAGGGAGTTACACAATTTTAATCTGGGAACACCTATAATCTCTGAATTAATGTGTTGGGCCAACAAACATTAGCTAATATCTGTTCTTTAAAATAAAGTACCGGTAATGGTGTAATCATAATTACTATTTTTCATTTCTCATATCATTATCAGACATACACCAGTTCTTTCAACTCTCCATTGACATGCCTGTCACCCCACTGTTATGTGCCTTTGACAGCTTGTCCCAAATTTGGAATTATTGGATGAATTTAAAAGGTATTTTTCTCTCTGAGAAAAATATTATATGTGTTAATGGCATTGTTGGAGACTGTATGACTCCAAATCTTGACATCACTATTTAATTATTACCTAATCCCTACAAACTGATTATGAGTTGGATGTTGTGTATCTGTCTTGTTTGTTTATAGCTCCAAAGAAATCAACCTTACCATCACTCTTTGGATTAGGTAGATATACTTCATTAAAGTCAGCAACTGATAAAGTACAGAAAAAAAGGGAGGAAATGTAATAAATATCCATAAATTAACCCAAACAATTACAGTATATGTATTAGATAAGCACTTAAATTTAATGTAATGTAAAAATTGTGGACACAGAATCTATACAATCCATAAACAAGTTGACCTTGCCAATTTAAGGATTAATTTTACAGTTTTTCATTTAAAGGAAGATCACATAAACAGTTTTTTTTTTCAGTCAGAATTTTAGACTAAATAAGAGATGGAAATTTAGCTGAAGCTGAAGCATCCTTGAAATACATCTGTATGATGACCTGATGTGCATGTGCTCATTTGGTAGTTGAACGCTACAAAGACATTATACATTTTCCATCAAAATAATAATTATAATGAAACTTTGTTTCTTTTACTGCCAGTCATGTAGTATGTTATTGTTCTATTTGTATTGAACCCTTACAAAACATATACATTTTGTTAAAGAGAAATCAAATTGCACCTTGTCAGAAATAAATTGTGACAGAAACTGAGAATTTGTTTTTCAGCATTTAACTTATGTAAGTGAGGGTATTTGTTATTTGCTTAACATAATCATTATGTATGATTCTATAAATATGCAACACCTAGTTTATTTTGTCTGAAGGGTTAGCAATACTTTACTACAAAGCTCAAAACTAGAAAACTAGAAATACTTCAGAAACATCAGTCCAGAAATCCTCAATATGTTCAAACTTTCAAAACAAGCAAGAGCAAAAAAATGTTTTTGAACAAACAGCTGGAGACATTAAAGAATAGTTAGTTTATTATAAATTAACTCAAAAAAGTAGCCTCAGTTGACAAGTGATAGAATGATCAACCTTGGCATATCTTGTATCAAGTATGTGTTTGTGGTATTCATTTTGAAACCCATTGCATCACGAGATCTATTTAATACTGTAATTTAATGCTGTGTTTGAAGAGAGAAAGAGCCAACTGCCTGAACAGGTGTGTTGGGTAAGGCTGTGCCCACATAAACATAGGCGTAAACGGCTTGACAAAGCTATTAATTGGGTTAAAGTGGTAAAGGATCTTTTTCTTTAGAAACGAGGCATCTGAAAATGCTTGTTTGGTGACTTAAAAGAGTAGAGCAAATGACTTCATGTCTCTTTTACACCCTCTTTGCAATTTTACTTTCTCTAAACAGGTTTTTGGCGGAAACCCTAAATGAGTCAGACAAGTTTTTCAGCTGCCGGCTACAATGAAGAAAATATTTTCTGCCTCCAAAAGGAATTGTTTCTGCTTTTTTGAGGGTTGGAGATTTTTAAAAGCAAAATAAATATATTGAAACTCTTGTGGTATTTATGCTGTAATTTTACTGTATTAAGGAGAGGAGAGAAATGCTGATCAAAACTGTCATTTTTACATTTATTTTTAATAGCAAAATCTGGGGTGCTGCGGAAGCCACAAAATGCAGATGGGGGCCAAAATTGTTTCTGTGAACAAAAATGAAAGAAGCCTCCCTCCAGCATGTAGCGTAGAATGGTTTGCCTCTAGAAAATCAAAAAGGTGATGTGGGTATCAGCCTCAGCATCTAAAGCCAAGTATGAAAGTGCACCAAAGATGAATTAATCAAAATGTGTTGTCAGTTGTGAAGTCGTGTTCGACCCATCGCGACCCCATGGACAACGTTCCTCCAGGCCTTCCTGTCCTCAACCATCCCCCGGAGTCCATTTAAGCTCACATCGACTGCTTCAGTGCCTCCATCCAGCCACCTCATTCTCTGTTGCCTCCTTCTTCTTTTGCCCTCAATCTTTCCCAGCATTAGGCTCTTCTCC
>JANHFQ010001758.1:433451-445354 GCA_032468035.1 Aparallactus werneri
GGAAGGAAGGAAGGAAGGAAGGAAGGAAGGAAGGAAGGAAGGAAGGAAGGAAGGAAGGAAGGAAGGAAGGCAGGCAGACTTAAAAAAAATGAGTCAGAAGCACAAAGCCATATAAATCACAATTCAGTCCATAACACACAGGACTCTCCTAACTAACCTTGAATTTTTTCCCAACAATGTATATGAGAAAGGTGTCCTCCCCCATGATACCAGAACTTCTCCAGAAATCTAAATTCCAGATTATAGAAATTTTTGATCTGCATTTAGCTATTATCTCAGCCAAAGTTCAATATTAAGCACAGTTAATTTTACCAACCACTATTATCAGGATTAGAGTGAAAACATGAGTTTACCTACCTTGGAGAAGCAAGGATCATAAAAAGATGTTGCATTCTCAGGTTCGTTAGCTGTCCTATTAGATTCTGTATGACTGCCATCATAGCTTCTAACCTCTCTTTGGTCTGGTCTTGCAAGATAGGTGGCGCTCGCTGGAACTGACTCACAGATAGAATATCTGCCTCTTCACTCATCTCAGCAATGCGCTGGGAAAGGAAGATCTCCAGCTGGGAAAGCAAAAGAGAAGTAAGAAATTTTTAAAAAGACACTGCCATTATAAGGAGCTTTTCACATTTGGTTCAATTCTTAGAAAAGAAGCATATGGTGTGACATTCTCTTTCTCTACTGTATGCATTTTTCCCTCCATGGTGGAGGGGGGGAAAGTGGTCTCGCCAGACATTTGAACAATGTCTGCATCTGATATTAAGGAAGCATACTGATTGCCTTAAGTTGCCATTCTCAAATTCTATTCTATGATCTTCAGGGTGGGCACTGCTTTGTTCAAAAGAATTGAACCAGTGCATACAACCTTACAAAGACTGATGGAAAAGGTAAAAGGTAACCTTTTATTAACCTATTAACCTTTAATTTTGTTAGTCCGCCTACCACCAGCAAACTGGAAATTCAACTAGAGATGTCAAGTATCTGACTGCACATTCAAATCATTTTGACTTTATAAGTCAGGATTTTATGCACTGCTTCCCAAGTCCTCATTCATATGACTGGCAAGTAAAAACGTATCTTATCTGTTTTTGCAAAATCACTGTTGATCCAAAAACAAATGTTCTTCTGCATTAGATGAAATACAGGTTTTCATTTCAGTGAGAACTATGCTATGAGAACATTAAAAAAAAGAAAAAACAAAAGGGTTTTTCAGAGGCTGACACAGAAGGAATTGGGAAGCAAGATTCCTGAATTTCCTTCAGAATAATGAACAAAAAGAGACATTTATGTTCCTTGCTTTACCCAAAGATTAACAACATTTTCAGATATCCTCATGCAACATCACAGAGTGTATCAAAATATTCCAATAGTGAAATCCTGCAAGAAAACAATCATCTAACATTCTAATTTTTCATAACCTATATTATTGCTTTTTTAAAAAAATCCAGTGAGATTTGTATGAATGCCATAGATTTTACAGGATTTGGCAATACTATGAGATTGCAGCTATTTTTAAAATAAATTTGAATCCGAGATATATTTATATTAGGGCATCTTGGATGTCACTTATCTTGAAAGGCAAGGAAACCGAAGAAACTAGGAAAGTGAGACAGATGGCAAAGATAGTTCCAGGGTGGCTTTACAACATTAAAGACTAGAGGCAAAAGAAATAAACTAAAAATATCAACCATTACCTCCATGAGTTCATCAATGAACTGATTACGAGTCTCTGGTATTTCCAGAAGGGTGAAAGCATCAGGACCTCGTGCAACTCCCTCAAGGTCTAAATATGAATAACAAGGGACATAGGTAAAAGAGAAAAATACCATTTGTGTGAGGCAAAGGCTTAAGTTTCCTTCTCTGTCCATTTCCCAAAATCAAACAAATTCATTCTAAAGGGTCCCAAGCAATTTCAGTATTCTACCTAGCTCCATGCCCTTCTAAATCAACAATGGGAGTTGCAGACAGAAGTGCTGTACAAAGATGGGAACTAATATGAGTGAATTATTCTGTCTGAGGTTAGTGCCTAATGTCTAATTCTCATAAGAATCATATACATCTGTTTAAAGCCTCTAGTGAATATTAGAAACCAAATGAAGTGGGTTATGATGCTTTATCCATTCACATAAGCAAAAACAAATGCAACAATACATTTGCTTAATTCTTATCCTAAGGATTGTGGATTCCAGCCTTTTCGGTGTGGGGCCTGAATTAACAATTCTCAAATTTAATATGTACTATATAAGAACACAATTTCTGATTAACATAAAAAGAACTCCCAAGGAAATCCAATTTCTACATAGTAACTGGGAAGGATTTTGTATATATTTTAGATTTTCTCTGCAAGCATTGCTTGAAAGCTGGCTGGATAACTTTGGGCCAACCACTCCCTCTAAATCCAATCTATTTTACAGGGTTATTATAAGGAAGGAATATTATGCACGTTTGCACCTTGAGTTACTTATAAAGTAATAAAAGAGGGATAAAAATCTAATCAAGTAAATAAAACCCGCTATTAATTCAGACAGAAACTTGTATAAATGGATAATGAATATCAGAGGTGAATAACAGAATAACAGAGTTGATTAAGAACCTTGAAGGTCTTCTAGTCCACCCCCAGTACTCAAATAGCAAACTCTATACCATTTCAGACAATTGGCTGTCTAGTTTCTTTTTAAAAGCTTCTAGTTTTGAGCATCCATAATTTCTGGAAAAGGCACGCGGTGGCTCAGTGGATAAGACGCTGAGTTTGTCAATCAGAAAGGTTGGCAGTTCGGTGGTTCGAATCCCGAGCGCTGCGTAATGGAGTGAGCTCCCGTTACTTGTCCCAGCTTCTGCCAACCTAGCAGTTCGAAAGCATGTAAAAATGCAAGTAGAAAAATAGGAACCACCTTTGGTGGGAAGGTAATAGCGCTCTGTGCACCTTCGGTGTTTAGTCATGCCGGCCACATGACCATGGAGATGTCTTCGGACAGCGCTGAGTCTTTGGCTTTGAAATGGAGATGAGCACCAACCCCCTAGAGTCGGGAGCGACTAGCACATATGTGCGAGGGAACCTTTACGTTTACCTTTTAACTTCTGGAGGCAAGTCATTCCAGTGATTAATCGTTCTAAATGTCAGGATTTTTTTTTCTTTAGTTCTAGGTTGCTTCTCTCCTTGATTAGTTTCCATCTATTGCTTCTTGTCCTAGCCTCAGGTGCTTTAGAGAATAGGTTGACTCACCTCTTCTTTGTGGCCGCCTCTGAGATATTGGAACACTGCTACCATATCATCCCTAATCCTTTTTTTACATTAAACTAGACTTAGTTAATTCCTGCAATCATTCTTTCTATGTTTTAGCCTTCAGTCCCCTAAGTTATACCAATAAGTTATCTATGGTAATTTCCAACCTGCAGAGCTTTTATCCCTCCCTCTAACATTGCTTAGGTCAATAGTCCATCTGCAAAATTCTGACCTAGAAAAAGTGTTCCATTCTCAGATTGTGAGAAAACATCAATGCCAAATCAACTCCAAGTAGTAGACTTGGGCATACCTTTTACATTTTTTTTGAGAAAACCAATCTTAATATAAAAGTTTGCACTTTTGGCAAGTCTTCTGTGATTGCAAATTAGCTAGTATAAGGAATTTTGACCCCCATTTGATATTGGTTTCAAATGACGTTTTGAATTCATTTGAATTCAGATTTATTCCTCAGGCTGCTGTTTTAAGAAGCAAATTAACAGTTTAACAGCATATTAGCAGATTAATTGATCTACATATGACTGGAAACCTAACCCGTTCTTAACCAATCAGCTATCTCTACCTCCGGTGACCTCCGGATGTGTTTGAATCTATCATCCCCAATCATCATAACCAAAGACAAGTGGAACTATATCATAGCCTTGTATATTATGATGGCTTCATATAATAAATCCAGCATTGAAAGAAGTAGCCTCCAAACAACTCAATTAGATGTTTCTAGTTCATAGGCTGGCAAGAGAAAATCCACTTTTGACAAATCAAGGTGTTAATCACCTGCAATTTCAAAACCACCAGCAAGAATCCTACTGTAGCATTGATAGTTACATCTATGTATCACCAATGGATAAAGCAACGAACAACCAGCACAACTTGAGAACAAATAGAAGAAATCCAAAAAGGGATGAGTATGAACTAAAAAGCCTGATGTTTGATAAGGATCCCTCAACAGGAACAAGAATCACATATCCAATACCGCCCTCTTGTGTCTAACTTCTTCACCTCTCTTTCACATCAGGCCCTCTTAAATTACAGCTGGGATAAAATTTCATGATATATTTGCAGGGACAGGTTTTCTGTGAAAGCTGAAGTGCCCCACGAAAGGATAAATTGTTCAAGGAAATGGTTCATGATGCTCCCACGTCTGTCAGTTCTTACCTTCAAATGGCCCTGGTGTTGAGATAAGTTTCCTCATGGAGGCCAGTTTTGGAGGGGAAAGACTTTTTCAGTTTATTCCCCAATGAGTTTCATTCTAGCTCATAGGAACGCATATTGCTCTCCTCCTAGCAAAACTGACACTTACCCTCACTTAAAATTTGAGCCATATCATCCTTCATATCTCCCCAGTCAATGCCTGAAGAGCTGCTCTCCTATGGGTGGGAAGGAAGGCATAGGTCTATTTCAGTGGACCTGGTTGTGCAAAGATGCCACAAGCAGGTGATGTTGATGTGTGGCAACAAAACACAAGGCTAACTGATTCACAATCAAACATGTTACTTTGCATTCCTGGCCCATTGTTATCCAGATACACAAAATGTCTGCAGGGAATATGGGCTGGTTTATATGTAGAAACAAGGTCTCTGCCAGAAATCATTTAACTTTTTTAAAAGTGTGAATTCTGTTCAACAAAAAGATTAAGTCTTCCGTGACTGAAATTTAAACCTATCGTCCTTTACAAATTTTGATCAAATTTTAAGTATGGCTTATGTATAATACATTCTAGTTTAATTCTGGCTTGTTTTTGTGTTTCACCCATAAATACATTGGCAATCGCAATCCCCTGACTATCCAAAGGATTTTTGCAGCTTCTTTAATAAACATGATTAAAATAAATCCCAGCCTAATGCTGTATTGCAGGGGTGTCAAACTTGCATCATCCCGTGAGGTATTGTGACTTTTTTCTCTGCTAAACTAGGTATGGGTGTGGCCAGCCCATGACACATCTGGCCCATGGGCCACAAGTTTGACAGCCTTGCTGTATTGGAATCATTCCTTTTTAAAATTGTGTGGCTATGCACCAACTGCATCCACATATAATGCACAGTCAACATGTTTTGACACAGTACTTCTGAAACTTGCACAAATGGAGACTTAAAATACAAGCTGGCAGATATGGAAGACACCCACTTGAGCCTCTGGTTCCAAAGAAATTCCCAAATCTATCTCTTCACTTCCTCCTTCAACTGAGATACCATAGTCTGTTGCCTCAGAGATAGATACTGTTTTTTCTATTCCAAAGTCACCCCAGTCAATCTGAAATGGGAAAACAAAACACAGGATCTGTCACTAAATAATTTTGGAGATATCTCATGATTTTAAGGTGTTTTTCCCCTTTCAAATCAACTCCTATGCTTTAAACTGTTATGTGTCGTCTTTTTGAACTCCTAAACACAGAGTTACACGGTCATGAATTTTACGCTTCTTACTCTTGTTTACAGAACATGAAAGTACAAAATATATCCCTTAACATTTGAAAGCTTGGGACTTTCTACGCTGGCCACTTAAAATGTTGATTATCTGGGCACCCATCTGGCCAATAAAATGAGACAAATTTCAGATATACGAGGACAACATGGGACTATTTTAGGATAATTATTTCTACAGATGCTGCATTTCTGTTACAGTAAGGATTCTTCTTTGTGAAATACCGTTCCCTTAGAGATTAAACCCTCTACCATTTTTATTACAATTCTGGCACATATTTTTATTCATTTCTGCATCTGATACCTCGTGATGGTAATCCTCTGTTAGTCATAACTACTGATTTATATTGTTTGCATATTTTAATATATTTTAATCTCTTTAATGCTACATCAGTTTTATGACATTTTAAATTATGTAACAGTTAGTATAAACACCTTTTTTGTGCAAAACATATTTTAATATTTAATAATGCCTGGAATTGTATGGGTGGCCCTGTAAGCATGGCTGGGCTGAAATCCTGCATTCTTCTTCTTTTATCCATTAGCAGATGTATATAAATCAATAAAATATGCAAAGGTTTCCATCACATTTCATCTAAACATGGAGCTGAAATATGTAGGCGTTGAAGGACAGGGAGACCAGGTAAAAGGACAGGTTAATAGAAATGGCAGCTAAAGAAACAGAGGAAGAATTGGCACATTCAACATCTAACAGCAGCATGGTGAGTGCAGAGACGGGGGTAATGGGAAGGAGGGCTGTGATGTTCAAGCCTTCTTCTACTCACCTCTGGATTTATTATCACCAATGCCCAGAAAAACAAAGCTGTTTTGGGTTTAAGTTTGACCAGACTGCAATTCCCTATCAGAATGCTCTGGCCAAACGACTTGAGTCCTATTAAATTTATTTTGTCAATGGAACAAAATACATTTTTGTATTTACAGGCACACCCCAACAAATCATACATTGTATTTAGTGAGAAAGAAGAAAATTCTGAATTTAAGGCAAACTCTCAAAATGGTCAGAAAAGAATTCTACAGTTCCATTATCATATTCTCAAGATAAAGCTTTTATATTAAAACATATTTGATGGAGAGAGAAATAGGTGCTTTTTCAGATAGTTTCAATATATGTTATCATGTCCCTTTGGGCCCCTTCAGACATACCGTTTCCTCCTCGACCATTTCTTTCACTTCCTCTGTCTTTGGCCGTTCCACCAATATTGGTTTGACTCCTCGCCGCCACTCGTACACGGTGGTGTTGCCTTGAGCCTGCACATGTCTCAGCAATGGGACTACTTGTTCTGTAGAACTAGAATGCACAAAAAAAGTCTCAGTTTGCCCTTTGCTAGAGTTTGTAGAAGCAAAGATGATCTGCATCCTCTTGGAAATACATCTAACTACAAATTGGAGTAGCTGTAAAAAGAACTCTACATGTGGGTTGTGGAGTGCTTGCAAATTTCATCCCAGGATCACAGGGATTATTATTTATTGGACTTCTTGGATTGGATTGATTACAGGGCTCAAATAAATGGATCAGCTCAAACACTTTTTAAGTGGCGGCGGGGGGGGGGGATCTCTAACTAATCCATGTTTATCTGTCTATTAGCAAATCATTGACTATGTCAACATTTCCCAAGGTTTCTGACAACAGCCTTTCTAGCTTGGTTTGAAGATGCCTGTATTTTTCTTCTAAAGTACAGCCTCTCTCTTTAACCACATACATTGCATCATACAACCTGACCTATATGAATTAGACCACTGGGTTACCTAAATCTATGCAGTCTTTTCAGCCAGCCTCTTCAAGCCCAAGATCTTTTTCAGTCCTCTTAATTCAGATTTTTTTTTTTACGTGGAGATCCTAAAAGCAGTACTTCGCACTTTTGGCACCTCGTGTTTTGGCATAGAGCTACTGTCCCTTTCCAGTTCCATCAGCAGATTTTAAATAGTGAGAAAGGCTGTATAACTCCCGAAGTTATTCTAGACCATTTTCAGCTTAGAAGCACCTACCCATCACAAACAAATTGTACACAGGCCTGGTACAGGTTGATGGCTTCCAAAAGTCCCTTGGCACCAGCTCCAATCTCTTCCAGTTGTGATGGCAAGTCTTTCACTAAAGCCAGGAGCTCTTGGTGTATATCATTCCCCTGGTAGAAATGGGACATATAAGAACAAATGGACAATGTTCAAAAGAAGGTTTGCCAAGGCCTCATGGGTTTAGGAGCTTCATTTTGAAGCTGCAATAATTAACCCCCTGAGCATTATTCATTCATGAGAAATAAACATGATCCCTGAATTTTCTGCCTTATCTTCCAATTCTTTAATGGGAAGGAACCTGAAGAAAGGTGATGGTGGGAGCATGGCACGTGTCTGCAGGGAGTCCATAATTTCCAATCAGCCCTATATTCTAAATGTAAGTTACTTATTATATATATATAAAATATATTTCTGCAGGAGAAATTATATATATAATCTCTCTCACCTTCAACACACCCAGACACATCACAAGAAGGATGCAATCAAATTTAAACATTAATCAAGAGCCATTTTTCTCTACTGCAGAAAAACAACCACAACAAATCAACAAATGAGTTGAACTGGGGATAAACTTGCAAGGTTTCAAGCGGCCTCCATCTCCTGCCAAAATGTTCAAGGTAGACTGAAAGTCTGGGCTTGGAGGAAAGCATCCCTTTATACCGAAATTCCGTACTGCTTGCAGGAGCTGCAGAAACGCTCCCTCATCTCAGCCGCCGCCAGCTGACACTCTTCCTCCTTCCGGATATATTCTTGTTGCAGTTGCTGACATTTGCTGATCTGTTTCTTGAGGGAGGGGATCTCGTAGCTGACATTTCGCACCAAAAGGCTGGACAGTTCCACTGCAGGAGAAAATAAAAAAGAGGCAGTGTGTTTCACCCTGCTTCTGCCTATGAGCAAACGGCTGATGACATTATGGTAAACAAACTGTACACACCCAATCAAAGCACTACAGAACAAGAACAGGCAACTTTTCACTGATCATGAAATATACCTATGAAAAACGCCACATTTTTCAGCTGAAGGCTACAGCAGGCCGAGTGGAGATATATTGATTTACAAGAAAGAAAGTCTACTCTGATTTTAAGTCCACCGCTACTCCAAAAATGAAGAGTGTAGAGGAAAAAATAATAAACAGAAAGAAGCACAGGGCAACGCCCAGCTTCCCTAACTTGTCTAAACTACATTGCCAAGGCTAAATACAACTAATATTAGAGATTCCTAATCAAGGGGAAAGTGTGTATTTGTATATAGATACTTATAAATGTATGCATGAACATTCCAGAAGCCGTGCCCCTCCCCAAGCAAAGCTGGACCAACATACACTACCCTCCTACACACATGAATTAATAACTACCAATTAAAATTAATTGCCTATAAATAATATACTCCCGTTATAGAATTAATTGATCTCCATCTGTATATACCAACCTATTCTCATAGTCTACTCACATGGCTATGCACACGCACCTTCTAGTATAAAGGAGCAATAAAAAGAATGGATAGTTGCATTGAGACAAGAAAGAAAAGAGATTGTGAGAATGGAGGTGAAGCAAGGGAAGCGTAACTGGACTGCAGAAAAAACAGGGAGAAAAGCTCTGTCCATATGGTACACAAGAAATTCAAATTTACAGCATAATCATCCCCTGCCAAGCAAAGAATAATCTTCAAGGGAGTCATACTTTCCAGTACTGGTAATTTGAACCTCCTATCCACGACAGTTGGTTAATAAAAACAATTGAATACAGAACTACCAGAGCCATATCGTAAGACTAAAACAGATGCACTTTAACTTCCATGACAAGCATACTAGAAAAAGAATTGAGGTGGGTTAATTTAAGTCTGCCTATTTCTTCTCTGAAGAAACAAACTTGTTAATGAGAATTTGGGGAGGGGGGAGCTATGCCATGAAGCTTACTTTTAACATATGTTAAATGATAAATTCCTAACTATATTTCTAGAAAGGAAAAGTCACTTTCTAAACCCCGAGACAGAATCTGGCAAGATACACAAAATAAAGCCCTTGTAAATTTACATTGAGTTGTTTCTAAGGCTTTTAAATCCTTGAACACACACAACTATTTGATATAAACCAAAGGCTCAATACCTTGTCCTTAAAGAATTTTATTGCTGCAGGGAGAAAATTAATACCTCTGCAAATTGTTGGATATCTCTAAGGCTTGAATGAATCTTTCATTTTGCTCTTCAAATAAATATTAAGGAAGATTGGAAGATAACTCCAAATATTTGATTTGTTTATTCATTCAATACTGATTCAGTTAACTTATAATTATGTCTACAGTTATCCTTTGAACAGAATTGGGAAAATTTTAGTTCTGGAATAATTAATGTCCAATTTTGCTTTGCTTAGGCCTATCTGAGTCAAAAATAAAATAACTGCTTTGTCAGTATATAAAAATTTTGAAAAGGTTTACCTGGCAAACATGGAGTATGGATGATGGTTTTTTGCTAGTATGCATACAGAATTACTGTAATAATTAATACAATAAGAAAAGAAACCTTATTTAAAATTTGGGGGCTGTACTGAGTTGAATATGTTTTCAGGAGAGGCACATCAATGGCAACCGGGATATTTTTAAGGGTTAGATTCTGGATTTGTTTCAAGACACTAAAATTCTAAATTAATCCTTGCTGGTGAATTTAACATGAGAATTACCCTCTTCACTCCCATTATAATTTGCACCTCTTGACCAACATACCCCCATACTTTAGGACATGTAATGCAAAGGACAATGAAATTAACAAAGGAGACTAGAGGTTGGCCTTGATGACTGTGAAAGTTGGTCTCCCCATCCTAAATAGGTACCTATTACTTCGGATGCTGAAGAAGAACATGTAGAGCCAATCCGTGAGAAGGGGACCCAAAGAACTGACAAAAGGAAATGAGAATCATCTATATATTTTGTGTATCACTTCCATAACCAGACTGAAGTGTCAACTGCAACTTCTCATATAGAGCTTATCTTTATTATCCCTATAAAACAGTGTGTGTGTGGGTGAGGGTATGTGTGCGCTTTATACTTTTTTTAATGACTGCACCAATTTCAACTAAACTTGGCACCTGGCAACAAACACTGGGGGGGGGTCAGACAAGCCTAGCCCCCTCCCCCTGTGGTTTGTATCCCCCAAAAAAGTCTGCCGCTAAAAATAAAAACAGTGTCGACCGCTGCACAGTGTTCCACAAGGGGTGCCAGAGAGCAGTTGAGGCCGTGCGCAAGAGATAGATCATCTGGGAAGGCAGCCTCTTTGCTTCTGCACAGCCTGGCCCCAATTTGCAATCTGGGGGTCCTCCCAGGATCCCCAATCCCTCGCCCACCGTCTCCAGCACATTTGGCCTGGGCTGGGCCAAAGACCCCTCCAAAAGGACCCCAAAACTCCCAGGAAAGATGGAGAGAAAGATTGAGAGGCAGGTGGGATGGCCCTTCCCTTCTCAGGCGTGTGCAGAACCACAACCCCACAATGTACCGTGCGACGGGCCAAGATGACGGCGGTGCTTTTGCCGGTGCAGATACTTTGCTTCCTGCCTCTAGCTGCTGGGTGAGTCCCCGGGCACTGGGGGACAGTGGGGGAGGCAGCGAGAGTCAAGGCACCCCTAGGGTCCTCCCAGAAGAGCCCCCTCACTGCCGCCCCCCAAGCGGTTTAAGGGGAGACCCCCCCCAATCCAACCGGTGCCTGGTTGAAGAAGGCCGGGGGGGAGGGGCTTTGCAGCCACTGGGCAGATGAGGAGGGGGCAGGGAGCAGCCAGAGGGGGAAGTGTACATCATTGGGTGGGGTCTCAGGGGGGCTGTTCTGGCTTGGGGGGGCGGTGCAGGAGGGCGGGGCTTTGCAGCCAGTTGGCAAAGGCAGCCTTCAATGCTGCATTCTAACCACTGTGCCACCCCAGCCTTTTCCTTTCCTTCTTTCCTTTCCTTTCCCCTCCTCTCCGCTCCCCTCTCCTCCTCTTTCCTTTCCTTTTTCCTTTCCTCTTTCTTTCCCCTTTCTTTCCTTTCCCCTTCCCACTTAGCAATAGCACTTACTTATATACCAGTCAGCCTCTTACCCCCAAAAATCTAGGTCCTCATTTTACCCACCTTGGAAGGATGCAAGGCCGAATCAACCTCGAGCCGGTCAGATTTGAACAGTTAGCAATGAGCAGAGTCAGCCTGCAATACTGCATTGTAATCTCTGTATGCACACACACACACACACAC
>JANHFQ010001758.1:445454-460484 GCA_032468035.1 Aparallactus werneri
GAGTGCATTTGGAACATACATACCCACACTCTGTTTTATAAGTATAGAAAACAAATGTGTTTGTGTGTGTGTGTTTGTGTATGTTCTGTATACACTCTTCAACAGCTCAACCAATTTCAACCAAACTTGGTACACAGATAACTTACCCTCAGGGAACAAACACTGTGAGGGTAAGACACCCCAACACCCGTCGGGGAGTCTGTGTCCCCTAATAAGAGTGCCGATAGTGCTGACACCTTCACAGTACTCCACAAGGGGCGTAAGAGAACAGTGTGAGGCCCGACTAGAGCTACTAACAGTATCAGGCCCGACTATATCTGGGCAATGCCGGGTTATCAGCTAATTATTTGTAAATCTTTCCATATTAATTAAAACATGTCGGTGACATATGGTGCTGCTTAGAAAATCTCCAGCCATTTTGAATTGCTGCCCTCCAGACATATTGGAACAATATTCATAGTTGTTCAATATGGCTGATTTGAACAATATGTTCCAGATGATTCAATATATCTAGGGAACACCACACTGAGGAAAAATTTTCTCAGAAATCAAAAGAATCCATGTAGCTAGGCAACAATCAGCTAGGCAACAGAATAGTTAATACTATTGTAATACTATTGTAATACTATAGTTAGTACTCCATAGGAAATACCAATCACTTAAGGTTAGTATTCCCTTTGGAGAAACAATCATTCATATGTAAACTGCACAAATCTGTAGGATCCCCACCCCAGATAAGATGACAAATAATGAAGGAATGACAGAATGACAGAGTTGGAAGGGAACTTGGAGGTCTTCTAGTCTAACCCCCTGCTTAGGCAGGAAGCACTATATCATTTCAGACAAATGGTTGCCCAATCGCTTCTTAAAAACTTTCAGTGTTGCAGATCAACTTCTGGAGGCAAGTTGTTCAAAGAATTTAATATGTATTCTGTAGCATAAAGAATGCCACATAATTTTCCTACTCTGATGCAGAACTTTAGTAACAAGAATCAGAGGCTTGAAGCTAATGAAAATATTCTGGAAATGTGCAGATTTTCAAAATTATGTTATCTCTATTGAAGATATATTTCTACTCTGGCTAGGAATCCAAAAAAGCCACTTGTCACTAACAAAACATATAAGACCTGCAAACAAATATTGAGCCTAGAAAGGAAATTTGTAGGCTGATATAAAATAGACAAGAAAAAGCTAAAACTCAAGCTTTCAGGTAGGTAGAACTTTCAGGTAGGGTAGAAGGGGTCTTACCGCTGACTCTAGAACAGTCTTCTATAGTTTGGGCTCATACCAGATAGCGATAGCAGTTAGACTTACGGTATACACTGCTTCACAGTGCTTTACGGCCCTCTCTAAGCGCTTTACAGAGTCAGCATAATGCCCCCAAAAATCTGGGTCCTCACTGTACCAGCCTCGGAAGGATGGGTCAACCTTGAGCCAGTGACATTCAAACTGCTGAACTGCTAGCAATCGGCAGTCAGCAGAATTAGCTTGCAATATTGAATTCTAACCACTGCGCAACCCCAGCTCTTATATGTAGATTCCCTATTCAGGGTGGATGTAGGAGATAATTTGGAGACCTGAAGTTTAATAGAGGCACCTAGATTGGGAACAACTGCTCTAAAACCCTTGTATCTTTTTGAAGACTCAAACTCCTCTGTGCTTGGGGACTGCAGACATTAAGGAAACGCTATTAAGGGAGAGAATATACTCTAGATCAGGGGTGTCGATTTCATTGAGGGCCGCATCAGAGTTGTGTTTGACCTCAGAGGGCTGGGGTGGAGGTGGGGGGCAGAATAGGTATGACAAGGATAAGCATGGCCAACTCGACATCACTTAGCTCTCCATTTTTGGCTGCAACAGCCTCCTACAGCCCTCTGCCAGCAAAGACAGAATCGGCGGGGGGGGGGGGGGAGCGGCGTGCAGCCTGCCCGAACTCAGTTTTCACTGGCAGAGGCTTGTAGGAGGCCATTGTGGCCGAAAATGAAGCCTCTAAGGGCCGCACGTGGTCCTCCTAAATTCTGTTTTCACCGTTTCCAGGGTGGCCCCATGGGCCAGATCTAAGCATCTTGCAGGCTGGATCTGGTTCACGGACCTTGAGATTGACACTCCTGCTCTAGATTAAGAAAGGACAATATGAATATGGAAAACTTTTCTTAAATTGGAACAATCTTCAAATGTTAAGCCTTCTGATCTCTGAAGGTGTTTCTAAGAGGGGGAAAGGTGATTTTAATTGCTGGTAAGCAAGTAGTATAAAAAGCTGAATTTATATAGCCTTAATTGCAGGCTAAAGAAAGGAGTGGACTTAGACTCATGTATGGAGGCTGCCTTTTGCCTTACCCAAGTAAGTGTTATCCTTTTCATATAGTGTAACAATTTCTTGCCAATCCTATAAAAGAAGAGCAGAAAAGACAATGAAAGGAGAATACTGCTGGGATATACAGTCTGCATCCCATTTTCCAATCATTCTAAGGACCAGAATGTGATCTCTCAGAAATGGGAAAGTATAGATACTACAGCATCTCTTGCACTTTGCCAAAACTGAAAAAAACCCAGAAGATGCTTAAATAGAAAATAAACCAGGAAGAAAAACTTAATATACTGAATGAAGAAATGAAAATCCATCAAAATTAAAAGAAGTTGAGCTAGCTCTTCGAGGATTCCCAAAGCACTATTAAATCAAGCAATAATAGCCCACTGCTCTATTTAAGCAGACTGAAACGTATATAAACTAGATTATCTTCTTTAAAGTTCGTTAAAATATTTTAGGCTTGTCGGTTATCTATGAAAGAGAGGGTGTTACACCAATCTGCATCCATCACAATATAACCTGATTCATATACAGCCTTAATCTATGATTTATCTGATAACTAGCTTATTACCCAGCTTTGCCCGGGTATTTTGCTTTTGCCTACAATTCCCAGCATTCTTTGCCTGAGTGGGACATGCTGTGTCATCATGCTGCACTCCCCTGCTGCAGCCTACATTTCCCACAGTTCTTTGGGGCATGCCTACAACTCTCAGCATCCGAGCTTTTTTGTGCAAACAGTCCCCTTTTCCACCATTTTTGGGGTGCAAAAAGGCCACCTACGTGTTCGTGACTCCCACAGTGTTGAATGAACTGCAATGGCTCCCATTAAGCTTTCAGATGCAATTCAATGAGTTGATCATCACCTTTAAAGCCTTACATATGAGGCCAGGCTAGTTTTACGACCACTTATCCCCAGTGGTTTCTGCTTGACACACTAGATGTTGGGGTTGGCATGCTTCAAGACTCCTCAGTGTTACCTGGTAAGGCCTGGAAAGCATGTCTTCTGACATGGCACATGCCTTATGAAACAATCTCCTGCAGAGATACAGATGACTCCAATCTCTTGGCCTTCAGGAAACCAAAGAAAACCTTGCTTGTTCCCTGATACTGGGTCCAAGATTTGGTGGACCACGCTATCATGGTTAATGAATGCAAGTTTTACTTATGCCTCAGTAATGTGGGGGGTTTTGTTTTAATTTTATTGTGTTTCTTATTATTTTTATCAAAGTAGATAGATGAACCATATAAGTTTGCTTAATAATAAATACTCTATAAATAATATTGCTGATGCAAAAGTTCTCCACATTGTATTCTGAAAGACAGGAGTTTTAGAAGATGTTACATTTTGGTGTACTACTTCTTGGACAGTCTTCCAGAGTGTGTTTCTATCTAGATTTATTGGATTACTATGGCTTTCATCTCTGATTCAATTTAACCAATACTTTTGTTGGAAGTCGATAAGAATGTGGAAACCTGGTATTCTTGATTCAATTGTTGAAAAATCCAAGGTTAGTAAATTGCTCTTACTGAAGGAACTTTAACAAACAATACAGTTCATATGTCATGTTAAACTATATGAGGTTGTTTTGGTTTAGCACAAAGAAGTGAACCTTAATTAATTAAACTTTACTGTTTTGTAATTCATGGGTATAAGTTTGCATAAGTAATAAAGAGGGGAACAGCCAACACTTGGAAAATGTGGAGTTCATTGAACAGAGTGTTTACTCTGGTTTACTCACCTTCATTCGCTGGGAAGAATAGCGACCAAATATGTTTTTAGAAGAGGCTTCTGTTCTTCTCAGGATCTCCACAATTCTGAGGCAATGAAAATAATGAATATCTGGAATCAGAGACAGAAGGACTGTGAGATTTTGATTAACACATTTTATTCTGTAAATCTCATTTTCTTTAAAAAATAAACAGCAAAAATCCCAAGCATATTATTTAAAGTTAATTATATATTCTAAATACAAGGTTAATTATACATTCATTTAACAACTTCCATAAATACTCACAGGAACCAGAAAGAAGACATTTGATCTCTTCATTTTCTGGCATGTCCTGGATAGCCAAAGCAATTTTTTCACGGATGATGCGGACCTGAGCCTGCCATTTCAGGCTGCAGTGTCGCCTATCCACCAGCCAATCTTCAAAAAGAAAAAAAAATACACATCAAAAGAAAAGCCAGAAAGATCACATACCTATTCCAAGTCATATTTATGCATGTAGTACTTTTAAAGTAGTCATTTGTTTCAACAGGACAAGAAAAAAACACAAAAAGAGACCTACCAAGCAACTTGCTGGTCTGTATATCAATTGGTAAGTTCTGATAGTCCTGTTGAAACAGAAACAGAGTGATTTAACAAGAGTCTCAAAGAGATTTAACTTACTGAAATTACTATGTCAATAACATGTTACATCCCCCAACATATTAACTCACTGAAAATCTAAAGGAAATAATAAGTCCAATAATACTAGCAAATAAAAATTCTATTAAAATATTAAAATATATTGAAGTAAAATGACCATTACATGCTTAATTCTTGCTCCAATTACAATACAATTACTGGTTTCACAAACCACAATATGCCAGTTTTTTTAGCAGTTGACTTCAGTAGGTTACAATTAGTTGGGCTTACACAACATAAACCTACACCCATGACTTTAAAAACATACCATCGTTCACTTCTTTGTGCTAAACCAAAACAACCTCATATGGTTTAACGTGACATCTGAACTCTATTGCTGATTAAAGTTTTTACATTATTCATAGAAAATCAGAAATATTTTAAACAACAATTTCATGGAGTAATGTCATTGCTATAGGATGCAATAATAAAAGTGAATTTATCAAAATCATGCCTCACTCTTCAGTTCTTTGCTTAATTTTCAAAATCAACACCCTAAATTAAACCTTCAAAGCTTACAACAGAAACATCTTTAGATAAATAGCTGTATACATAGATTTTTAATATCTGGAAATTCATATGTGCTAAAGAAGGTTGTAGCTTACACCCATTACGTAGATTACCTGTCTTTCCTCCAAATGTCTTAGAATTCTGTGACCTTATTAACAACCCACATGCTTACACCAGTGTCTCTCAACCTCAACAACTTTTTAAGTTGTGTAGATTTCAACTCTCAGAATTTCCTAGTCAGAATTCCCCTCTAGTCAGCAATTTGGGGAATTGAAGTTCACACGTTTTGACAAACACTGTATTACCCAATTATGAATAAAACCTTTAAGAATCAGCAGCTTTCAGGGTACAGTATTTTAAATAAATAAAAGTAAGATGCCTCTCTCACAGAAAATAAAATAGCAATTTTCAAAAGTAAAGTGGCTTTGAACAGAAACAGGAAAGGCTTTGGAGGACTGCTTCTACAGATAGAAATCATGAATGAAATCAGAGGTAAGACTTCGTTTGAGCAAGAGCCTTCTTTAGACTTTCTGAAAGATTTGTTTTAAGAAGAGGTGTTTCCAAAATATTCACTCTTGGTAACTGCATCCAGGAATCTAGAATTAGAAGAATTAACGGAGGAAAGTACGTGGCATTCCTATTAGAATTAAACAGGGGAAGTTTATTCTAGGTGCAAAATTGGGTATCCTGCTTGAGTAGAGAGTTGGACTAGAGGACCTCTAAAGTCCCTTCCAACTCTGTTATTCTCAAGCCTAGAAACAGTGATTGCGAAGCAATCTCAGGACGAGGTGATTACCCCTTCCCCCAATAACCCAAATGCTGTTTTCCACCAACTCCCCCTTATCATTACATTTTCTCACCTGCATAATTTTTATTGCCTCCGCCGCCAAAAGACGTCGCTTTTCTTCACGATGCTACCCTTCCGCCTCAACAACCAATCGACGCAGACGCAGGACAGAGTTCTTCCGCCGTAGCCAATAACGAACGCAAGTTCCAATACGCAGAGCCCGCCTTCTGTAGGAAGTGAAATGAAGGAGCTGTACAAGGCCACGCATCATTTCTGTGATTGGCCAGTAGAAACTCACGCCGTAAAAAACTCATTTGTACCAGAAGAGACGGGGAGGAGGGGGTTGCGGGCGGAGCGAGCGAGAGGGCAGGTAGAGGAAGGGAGTTAGGAAATGATACTGGTCGGCAGGTGGCGCTCAAAATTTGCAGATGGATTCAGATTCTTTGAGGAGGCTACTTTTGTATGAGCGAATTGTGTGCGTGCAAATTTGAACCCTAAATGTAGATGAAGCGGAAATGTAAACCGTTCCAGCGAAGGACATGGCCGGTGGATAAAGGATTGTTTGAAGACGAAAGTTATAAGTCAATCCGCAAATTCTCTTAAGGCTAAACAATTATCTTTATTTCCTAGAAAATCTGTTAGAGAATAGTACAGTATTCAGAAAGTCGACAGCTCGAGATAAAACGTAGTCTAATTCCTTCATGTTGCATAGTAATTCCAAGTCAAGGCTGCCCACTACATCAGCTACCGTGTTTCTCCGACAATAAGACCAAGTCTTATTTTCTTTTAGACTTGAAAATAAGTACTTAGGCTTATTTTCGAGGAAGGTCTTGCTTTTTTTCAGGTGAAGCAAGCCAGACTCGGTCAGCGGGACCCTGCAAGGCTTGCTGTGACCTTGCATACCCTGGCCTTATTTTTAAAGTAGGGGTAATATTAGGCCCACCCCCCAAAATTAGGGTTGGGCTTATTATTGGGGTGAGTTGCGTTTTCTGAGAAACTGTATTTATTACTTAGATGCTGAGAAATGATTACACAATGAGAGTGCCTTCAAGTAAATTAAAGGATAACAGAAGTACAAGGTCACATTGGAAAATAACTAGTATTTTTGTTTTTCAAAATTAGTCATTTCTTCCAACCAGAAGTTACTGTTGGAGTGGCATAACCTACCGATAGTAATAATAATATCGGTAGTAATAGCGAACAATGCAAAAATATTCCCCAAGTCAAATTGTCCAGCAATTCTAATGTTTCATGTACCAAAGTGTCTAGTAAATTTCCAAATTGAACTGTGAATATTGTCAGTTTTTGTTTTAGTTACACTATTTTAAGATAAGACTGCCTTTGATAAAAAGGTGAAATTACAGAGTTTGGCATTCAGTTCATGTGTTTGCCTACAGTAAAGGTCATAAACCTTTCATAAATGGCTTATTAGACCAAATACAAGAAATTTTATTATAAGCAATTATTTTATATTTCACAGTCTGAATGAAAATTAAGTACATTTTGACATTTTAGATAGTCTCCAATCTCACTATTATTTATAACTTCCAGGCAGGTGATGGGAAGACATATGTCCCTGGTATAACTTACCGGTATGTGTCAGTTTTCTCCAGTCATGTTCTCCTGTAGATGTATTAGATTATAGAATCTTTTCTTCTTAAAAGCTCTAATGTAGTACATATCTAGGGAATCATTGGAAAGCAAATTTACAGTAACAAAAACATTTTGCCAACTATTATTGCTATATCCCAGATTGTTGGTGCTGAGTTTGGACTTAGACATGTCTGGAAAATAGATCTTAAAATCAGTGGAACTTCCACTTGATTTGGAAGGGTTTCTCTAAAAGGTTTGAATTTAACCCATTAAACACATTTACTGTCTAGGGCTCAGAGATTTTTGGTGATATTATATTTAACTAAAGCCCTATTCTTTTGAATGGAACATAAATGGTGTTAAATTTCTCTGGAATGAGGATAGTGGCACACAAATTTAAGAATGCTTAAATAAAATCCAAGTTGGAAATAAATTAGTATGTGGGTTAGAGAAGGAAGCCCAATATTTCTCACATTACCTTTGCCCTATCTCTAGTTTCAGAAGTTATAAGGGTCATGATTTTATTATGACTAGGAATGGATAACCAAGTGACTTTGGAATTTCACTAAGATTCAGTCCCAAAATGGTGCACTGATATAAACTTGAATTATTGGAAATAGATATAGTTCTGAACAATTCCTCTTACAGATTCTTTTCCACTCTAAATACTGTACAATGTTCACCTCTTGAAAAGATTTGCTGTTTTGGAATAATGATCTGCCTGGAAAACAACTGAATGGTCTCTAACCTGGATTACCGGAAGCTGTTGGCAGCTGAACAGGAAAAGGAACAAATTATTCCCCCTCACCCCAACACAGAAAGGAAAAGAAAAGTCTTAAACCGGTCTGATGAGTGCCTGAGCCAGAGTCTAGTCTGACTAATCCTCCAAAGAAAAGAATAGATGTAAAAAAACTAATCTAGTAATAACTAGAGATGTTAACCCTTTAGTTTCAATGAAGAATAAAGAAATATACATTAGAAGATTGTTTGGCACTGGTAAGAACTAGAACCAGGAAGTTCCACCTGTTCATATCAAATTAAATGTCAGTTTAAGAGTTATTTTGTTTTATTTTAACAAGGAGTTCTTTGTTAGGTGGATTAACCTGAGAATTAGTGAGCGGCTGCTAGTTTTCCAGTGGGTATATTCTGTTGTCCCCATATTGCTCTGACATCCAGAAAATTACATTCTGTCTTCCACAAAATTGGATTTGGAAGATTACATAGATGAATAAATTGGTCCCTATTTACCAGGACCTTTTACTGTGCTTATCTGTCCTGGGAATTTTAGCCAGGAAGGATTGGGGTTTTTTTCCCCCTGTTGTCCAGGTTAAACTGCAAGCACTTTGGAAACTCAAAACTACATTTTTATTTGTGTATTTATACTGTTCCACAAAGAACCAGTATCTTTGAGACACTGTATAAATAACAAATAGTCATAATTGTTGAAAGCTTTGCGCACATCATGGTAGTAATAGACAAGACTATTTCCTTATTTAAAAAAAAACAAAACTCCAGTTAACCTTGCCCAGTGTTACAGAGGCCCAGGTCCCAGCATGAACTGAAGCAGAGCACTTGGCAATCCAGATGAATCTCTGAAGGGAAAAAAAATTATTCCTTTTTTAAAATTTGCAGGTGAAAAAATTATTTTAGGAAAAAGCTTTTCATGTGGTCAGACCAGTTTAATATTTATTTATTTATTTAAAAATGAATAATACCTACAAAATTAGAGGATATGCCAGTGGCACCCTTCCCATCTACCTTGAAGCCCACAACCATCATTATAAAAGTTTAAAACTTTAGTAAGGCTTTTTGGAATATCCGAAATATTCAAGGCAAGTTTCCAAAGATGTTTCTTACTCCACCAATTCATGAATAGAACTATGTGGCTCATCTTTAAATTTTGCCCTTAAACATTTTGTTTATTGTAATAAAATATGACCGGTTTACATGCTATGCTGCAACTATAAATACCTAACACATTATTTTCATTTCCTTGCCTACTGATATTTCTGGGTGATTAGAAGGCTAAAAGAAGTGTCCAATTATAATAAATACAATAACTGGAACTAGAAGTCACAAAACAACTATTTATAAAACACTAGTTCACACATGTCATTTATTGTTTGATTACTGTGATATAAAATTATATGTATAGTATACGTGACTCTGAGGATTAAAAGTAATAGAAGTTTTATGAATTTTCAATTAACTTTTAATTTACATGTTTTTTAGTGATTGATTCCCACATTTGATTCTGGCAGAAAAAAATGACCTTGAGGGAAATTATCTTCAATAAGTTGACACTGTATTATGAATAAAAATGGCTCTTACCTTCCTGCAGAATAATAGTGTCCCCATTTGAAAATTTGCACCCTGCAGGACCAGTTACTTATCTGGGTGCAATTCTTTACAATATTGGTGTTTTAAATTTTGCCTGGTTAGCTCAGTTTGGATTATAAGTCTGAGCTTCTGTAGGCATGTGCATTCAGTAATGCATTTATTGCCCATGGTTATCAACATAATCCACCTGAGGAAGTAAAATGTTTACCTTTTTAAAACTTTGACTCAGTAAATAAACCTCTAAGGCTTCAAGGGATGCATTCCCAACATCCAAAAGGGCTGAAATTCTGGAATTTAACCTCCCCCTTTTAAATACAACCTCCTCCTTCTCTGCAGGTAAAGTCAAATGGAATTGCTCTAAGGCAGCAAAAGGTCTCAGTTTAGATTTCCCTCATCATGAATATTCAGATCTGTCCCTGCTCAGCCACTGTTCGCTCCTGTTTACTTTATGCAGGAGTGGCTCAGTCCCTGGTTAACCTTGACATACAGAGGGAGGGAGAGAGAAGTGAAGCACAAATAGGTATGTGGCACCTCCACACACCTGAGATGTGAGAATCACATTTTTACTGATTGCCAAAGCCAACTCTGCCAGTTTTGCGCAAAAATAACAACGTCTAACTCAGTGTCTCGTTCTACTTCACATCTTCTCCATATTGGTCTTTGCCCACAAGAGTTGAAGATACTGTTCAGTGACGGACAAATCGGACATCAGACGAAGCAGGTATGTTATTAATGGCACTTTTAAGGGAAGAGGGGAAGGAAACTCACTCCACACCTGGGAACACTGTGTTTTGTAGCCTTCACAAATGCTTAATTGATCACCACAGCAAATGTAAAGATGTAAAGGTAAAATAAGTAGAACTTCAGTGGGTAAAGAGTTTTGAATCTAGATGGGGCAAACGCATGTTTTCATCCATACCTATTCCTAATCTCTGGATGATCTTAGACCAAGATACAATTTCTTGCTATAATCTTTTGCAAGATTGTTGTAAGCATAGAATAAGGAACAACTTGATTTGGCTTTCGAATAAGGGAAACAAAACCATCGCAGATGACCCATTGAGTAGCTATCTGTTTTGCATATTTCACTTTTACAAACCTGAGTTACTGCTAAAATACACTTAACAGAGATTCTTTAGCTCAGTGGTTAGGCAAATTGATAAAATTTTGAATTTCAGTTCCCGATCACCTCCAACCAAAATAGCAAATTTCAAGGGACCATAATAACTGTAGTCCAAAACGTGAAGAGCATTAGATTGTTCAATTCTGTCCTAAGTACATCTTGATATATTTATTCACTTCACTGTCTATTTCAAAGGTGTCCATCAATTTGTGAGTTTTAAAAAAGTTCCGCTTTCTGTTATCCATGTAAAACATTGGATTAGAGTTGAATATTGTCATGCCATTCCAGTAAAGAGGGGGTTTTTTCCTGGCAAATGAATTCTTCTTGCTCTCTTCTTTATATGGAAAAAGATACATCTGTGCAGAATACTTCAGTTTTTGATCTCTTAGACCTATTAGATTCCTCTCAAGGAAGGATGAAATCAAATGCTATATTGGGTGCCTAAAGAAGGGCACATCCAACAGCTCAAATCCATGAACTGTATTGGGTGCCAGTTTGCTTTGATGTAGACTCTCTCCCAATCAAATAACTCCGACTGGCAGGGTCTAGGAGAGAGCCTTCTCTGCCATTATCTCCACTCTATGGAAATAGTTAATATTTGGTGTGAGGACATGGTAGATAATTTATCTAGTTATCTATGACTCCCACTAAAAGATGGGTCATAGACCCCTCCTTCCTTCCTTTCCCTAATCATCTACCCTCTACATCTGTTGGAACAACTGCCATAATTCTGAGCCAGCAATGAAGTCTAAAATATTGGGGGGAGACATTACTAAGTTGATGAACAAAGAGAACATGAGTCCCCACCCAAAAAAATGAAAATTAAATATATCATGTACTTCAGAGAAACATTAAATGTCTTAAAATAAAGTTTAAGCATGGTTTTGGAGATAGCATAATTGAATCTGTAATTTAATGGCCAAGCTTAAAAATAATCCAATGCATCTCCAACTTGATTGGAGAATGCTGGTACTGAGTGATATAGTAGTTGTTAGATTAGAGATTCATCTATATTTCGAATCCCTCTTTCTGGTGCCACTTTTGAGCTGGAAGATAAGGTTAGATTTTAACAGCTCCCACAGAAATCTATGGACACAGTGAATGAGCTCCAATATAGGACATACATTGGATGGGAGAAAGACTGCCTCTTATCCTTTTTGCTTCGCTCACAGGGAATAGACAGGACTTCAAACAGAGGGTTGAGTTCAGTCTGTCTTTCAGTGAGGTGTTGTCTATTTGTAAACTATTATCATGGTAAATCAAGCTACAGTATCCTTAGATCATACACAGGAAACAAATGTTTTAATGTAGAATAAACAAATTCACTTACATATAGTTCCTGCCCTTGCTCTTGATCTGAATAGATTCAAAACAAGAAGTTACACCTTGAGCAAATATAAAATCCTGAGACGAGCTAGTAACTACGAAATAATAATGAAATGCATAATAATAATTTAAAGATAAAGACTTCCAAGTTGAGTTCTGCTGACTTAATAAGCATTCCATGCAGTTTTCTTTCCTATTCCTTTTTAAGGATTTTTTTTCAATATTCCACAGTAGCCTTAAAGTATCTTTGTGGTCTCCAAATGCTAACCAGTTGTAATTCTACTTAATTTTTTGAGTTGCAACCTACAGGTAGATGGAAAGAATAAAAATTCTTGTAGTTCTTTATGAACATTTTTTTTTATTCAGCAAGAGGATATAACTATAGCCTATTCTTCTATTAACTATTTTCCTCTTATCCAAGGCTGGCCCATATCGATCATTTAAAAGGACTCATAAAACAAACTGGTGTTAGCACTTCAAGGTACATCAGATTAGGAAACCAATGTCATGCATGCAACACTACTTTTATTAGGTTATAGAAACAGAATATTGTGAGTCTGCATGTCCTTCCCTCCCCCCACCCTTATTATTGTGATAATTCGGAAGAATCTTGTCTGAGATGATTTCTCAATTCTGGCTCAGCCTCAGATTTCTTTTATCTAACAGTTGTTTTGATTGTGGCTCTTTCTCCTATTCCTCAAGGTTATTCCTTCTGCCCATTACCACTGGCTTATGTTGTTTAGCTTAGCATAATGCATGAATTCAATCAACTGGTTCTTGGGAATACTGTAAATTTTTCTCAAACCAAATGTGGCTTAGTAAAATGTATGGCTCAAGAACAGGAATCTGAGAAGCACATTTGGCAGTGCCTAAGCACCAGAAAGAGCTTTGCTCTACCTACAATGCAGCATTTATATAGTGCATTTAATTTTTTAAAAGAATGATAATAAGTTCATGAACAGATGGAAGAATTTAGGCATAGGCGAATTGGCTGGGCTAAGATCATTCAGACATATACAAATAAGATAAGCTTCATCCAATATTTCCCTGACTTAATATTGATACTTTAACAGTATGCATACTGTGTCTCTGCCACCATCAGTGGGGGATAAACAAAACTAGGGTGTGAAGCAACTGAAAACAATCAAAGGAAAAAAAGAAAATATACTCCATGTTTTAAAGGGAAAACTTAAACGAAGTGTTTAGTTTCTCTTAACATTTTGAAAAGGGGGGGACACATTCAAACCAAGTAATCTTTTAAGCAACATCTCATCATTTTAGGTACTTGTTGCAAGCAATATATGTTAGCAACGTGGTGGTTGTGGGCTTTATAATGTTGTCTTTAAGGTTGCCCAGAAGTTGCCATTCTCTACAGGTAGCCCGGGTAAAGAAACTATTCTCAATTTCAATCTCTCCCAACTGAAGCTTCAATACCTGCACTTTAAACATCAAAAACATCTGAAAATAAATCTTTCCCACGTACAAGGAATTTAATTTTGTCCTCATCATTTGCATTACACATTTTCTTCTCTAAGGCACTAAGGGCATAGGCACAGATCAATAGAGAAAGTTCATAGTTTCGTACTTATGTTATCCATCTAACTTGCATAATTTATTTTTGGAATGAAAATAGGGATTTGGAGTGAGGTGTTGATTATTTGTACATGAGGAATATGAAGCTCAGAATTCTAAATATGGTATTGTTGACCATTTAGTGGGGAGGAAGAACCAGTCAATGTCACAAGGTCATCACAGATATGTGCTTTTTCCCCCTTTCCCAAGGGTGACTGATCCTTCCTGTTGGCTCCATGGCAGAAAATAATTATAGCTGGTGGAAGTTAACCTTCCTCCGAAAGAAAAAATCAGCTCCAAAGGTATTGTATGAAAGTCCAGATATTTACGGAGTGGCCAGTGATGAGAATCTCCAAGAGGGCATGCCAGCAGATGGGAGCAGTGGAAGCCGCAATGAGCAGGAATTCAATGCCCGGCTAGAGAAAATTGTGGACAAAAGCACCAAAGGGAAACATGTCAAAGTTTCCAATTCTGGACGCTTCAAAGAAAAGAAGAAAATCAGGGCTACTTTGCCCGAAAACCCCAATTTCTTTTCTGATGGGGAACGGGAAGAAAAATAATGGCCAAGTGAAGGAGATGCTTTTTATAAGCCCTTTTTTGAGGACATTTCTTTGCTGAAGAGAAGCTGATATTGACAGATCAGGTTCATTACATTTGCTAATGAAGTTAACAAGGGAGTCCTCTGTAACTCTAGGATCGGATCCTGATTTTCATGTGAAGTTTCCCCAAAGGATGAACATTATCTGTCTTATTTTGTTTTCCTCTTTTTTAATTTAAGAAATAAACAATGCAAGATATGCATTAAACACAAGCTTATGAGGGACTTATAAACGAGAAAGGAAAATTGAGAGGTAGAGCACAGAATAGGAACATACACAGTACTGCTAAATTCAGATTAATTACCCCTCCTTAGCTACCTTGTTAACCTTCTAATCGGAGTAAATAGAAAATGTTTGTTTTTGCCTCTCAGGACTGCCCAGCTCTTGGCACACTTGGGCAGCTGCTCTGATAGGCCTCATTGGTACTGGCACCTGCTTTCATCTTCCTACCCTCCTCCCTGCTG
>JANHFQ010001758.1:482615-496125 GCA_032468035.1 Aparallactus werneri
ATGAGAAGGAAGGACTCACTGGAGAAGAGCCTAATGCTGGGAAAGATTGAGGGCAAAAGAGGAAGGGGGCGACAGAGAATGAGGTGGCTGGATGGAGTCACTGAAGCAGTCGGTGTAAGCTTAAATGGACTCCGGGAGATGGTAGAGGACAGGAGGGCCTGGAGGAACATTGTACATGGGGTCACGATGGGTCGAACACGACTTCGCAACTAACAACAACAAAATAATAGTTGTTGTTGTTGTTGTTACTATTCAAATTTATTGGCCACCAAACTCTAGTTGACTCTGAAGTTGGGAGATCAATGAATTTAAATATAGTAGAGTATGAATTCATCTGGCTTAGAGTCTTCATAAGAAGTGTTGAGCTGACTTTAATGTTGAACAAAGAAGTTTCTAAAGGGAACAAGTTTGAAACCCAATTTTCAAGAAATTCTTCCACTAAGTCTGATCTGAGATAATTAAACTTATTCCACTTGATATATTAATTCACCAATAATAGTGTATTTGTAATAACTATAACACTGCTTTATTAACAATTGTAATTGTAATTTTGCAGACATGTGATTTTATATGATTATCATAGCTTGTATAAATACATTTCATTTCTCTCTTAGTTTCTTGTAAACCTTCAGCTCACAGATATCTATGTGTTGCCAATCTAGAATGCTTCTGATAAAATAGACTATAGCTTAAACTATTAAAAAATGTTAAAACTTCATTCTTTTTATTTGATCACTCTGCCATAAACACATCAGGCAAAAATCACCAGGGACAGGAGTTGGCAGAAGTAAAATTAACTATGAAGTTTGGCTTAACAACAGCTTCACTTAATGAGCAAGTGGGAAGTCAGGTCATAAATCCAGCATATGGATTTGGGAGCATGTTGTTTTCTGCTATGCTTTTAGCAATGGAGTTTCTGTTACAATTGTGGTTGCTAAGTGAGGGCTTATTGTGTTAGTACACTGTAAAAATAACAATTTTTGATAAAGCCAGATCAAGGCTAGCTTCTGAGAAAAAGAAGCACTATAAATTTGTTACATGTCTACCTATAGACAAGAATCTGATCTACTAACAGTCAAAGCAACTGACTTGCTGTCAACTGAATTTACAGAAGTCTGGAACTTACTGGTAGGTCTCTTTTGGGAGCATAGTTTTTGCATACACTCCAAACTGATGATGCACCTTCAGCCTTTGCCTGGTTATCTCCTACAGAAAAAGCACCATATTACTCAGGTTGATTTATTTCTGGGATAACAAACACAAGATTGCACTAAAAGTTTATGCTGAGTAAATTGGCTAAATGAATGCTTCATTGATAATAGTTCTGGCTATTAAAAAAACTTCTATGCTGTTTTTTACAGTGAAAGATTTGGAGCAGCGTATATCCCGCTTGGAGCGGATAGTTTTAAAAATGAGGAATGCATGGGTCCATCACAGAACCTGCCATTTTAAAGGTCTGGAACATGATGATAAAGAGGAAAAATAATTTTTAAATTGTATTTCTTACAGTTCAATTGGTTTTGTAATGGCTTTGCATGCTTGTAAATTAACATCCTTTCCTGCCCTTAATAAACCTTGTGTATTTAGCAATTCATGCGTTTATACTTTTCTGTTAAAAACATACCATTCAGTAAAAAAACCTTCATATTTTATTAAGAAAATTAAATTATTAATTAATTTAATAAACTATATTTCTTTATTTGTCAAGATGATTTTTGATTGGTTTGGAATGTAGGTTGCCTACAGATAGTGCTGTTTTACCAACTACCTCATTTAGTGACTGTTCATATTTGCAACAGTGTATAAAAATAGCTTTGTTACCAATCTTCACATTTACAATACGTTGCAGTATTCTGTGGTTGCATGATTGCTGTTTCTGTGTTTTGTAACTACCATGCATTTACAACCATTGTAGTATCTCAGAGTCACGTGACCTTCATTTGTGTGTTTTGCAATTAGGTTTAACAAGCCGAGTTAAATAGAGTTGGCAGAAATAAAATCATCAGTCACATGAAGTTTGGCTTAACAATTGCTTCAGTTAATGAACAAGTGGGAAGTAAAGTCATAAATCCATTGGGATCATGTGATTTTGTGTTATGATTTTAGCAATGGAGTTACTGGTCCCAGCTGTGACCACTAAGTGAGGACTACTTGTATTACTATACTGTGCATGCAGATTTTTTGATGAACTCAGACCAGCGCCAACTTCTGAGGAAAATAAGTAGGAGTCCTAGTGGATGATCACTTAAATATGAGCCAGCAGTGTGCAGCAGCAGCCAAAAAAGCTAATGCAATCCTTAGTTGTATAAACAGAGGCACAGAATCAAAATCACGTGAAGTATTAGTACTGCTTTATAAAACCTTAATAAGACCACACCTAGAATACTGCATCCAGTTTTGATCATCACATTTCAAAAAAAAAAGATGTTGAAACTTTGGAAAAAGTGCAGAGAAGAGCAACTAAGAGGATTAAGGGACTGTAGTCTAAACCATATGAAGAATGGTTGCAGGAAGTGGATATGGCTAGTCTGGAGAAAAGAAGGACTAGGGGTGACATGATTGCAGTATTCCAGTATTTAAGGGGCTCTCACAAAGATGAGGGAGTCAACTTATTTTCAAAAGCAACAGAAGGCAAGACAAGCAACAATGAATGGAAACTAATCAAGGAGAGAAGCAACCTGGAATTAAGTAAAAACTTCCTAACAGTGAGAACAATTAACCAGGGGAACAGCTTGCCTTTAGAAATTATGGGTGCTTCCTCACTGGAGTTTTTTAAGAAAAGCCTGGACAGCCACTTGTCTGAAATGGTATAGGTTCTCCTGTATCCCCCATATAGGGGGTTGGACTAGAAGACCTCCAAGATCCCTTCAGCTCTATTCTGGTTGACTGAAGTACTAAATAAAATGTACGTCTGATATCAGTAACCATGAACCAAATGTCATTTTCTATTTGGTTGCTTATTTCTAGTGACCTAAGAGGCTTGCTTGTTTGCTTCCTTCCTCCCTCTATACTATTCCACTTCCAGAAATTGAGCAGCTTTCCAGTGAAAACCTTATCCCACAGGATGAGTTACTAGACAATTTATCTTGATGCATAATACCAAGGATGTTGCCATCTCATCAGCTACCCACAGCACGATGAAGATACCTCAGAATTTTGCTCTTCTTGATGTGAGTATGAATAGACAGGGTTAAACTCATTTCTGGATAAATCTGCCATTGATTAGCAACTATCTCAGTAAGCTTGCTAATGCCATCCACCAAACTAGCGATGGGCACTCAAGGCTATAAACTCATATTTCTTTTGCAGGATTCAGAATTACATCTGATATGTAGATGCTGAAGAGTAGTGGCATAGCTTTGTGGTATTTTGAGATAAGAAACATTCAGAAAGTCCCAAAATACACTTAACTATTAAAAAAAGAGTGAAATACTCTCCTTAGTCCAGAAAAGAAGCAGTACACTACTGTGCTTTTCAAATTTTACCATACCACATAAAGCCCATCGTATAGCAAACATTTAGCTCAGAGCTGATTCTACCATTATATAAGTGAGCTGGCTGCTAGAGGCAGACAATGCCAAATATCCTGAATATGCATGAAGATTTTAATTTTTTAATTTGCTACTGTTTTTTTACTGACAGCAATAGAAGAAAACAAGATAAAATTTTCTGCCTTGTGCAGAAAACTCATTTAGGTTGTCTTTGTATACAGTACTGTGAACCTTGCCTAGAGCAAATAGAAAATTTCATTTGCTCCTCTGGCTTAGACAACAAATCGTCTTGGTGTCACCCTGATTTCTGCCATATTTCCCTTCATGGATTTTATGAATTTACCAAGAATTTGCTAGTAAAGTCTATTTCCATCAATTGCTGGGTTAGGCTTATGGGATCCTTTTGCTTACATTGCTGGTCAAAATTTAAACTTATTGCTCCTTTCTTTTTCCTGCCTTTCTTCTGGGTCCTCCTTGTCCATGTATACATCCCTTGTTTCTGTCAATTCTTTGAATCTACAAAGGGCACTTTTAAGGAAATTTTAGAGCTACAGAATCCAAAAGTTTTAAATGTCATTTATTGCATTCTTGGGAGAATGTGTTCTAGGAGGGGTTGAAACCCAAATCCCTTGATCGCAGAATCACTATATATATTGTTGTTTATCAACAATTAGCAACTCTGTCACTAAGTAACAAGATAGTAAAATGTGATATCTGTGATTATGCCAACTTACAATGGCATTTGCAAACGTTCTGGTTTCTGCTATTAAGTGAATCCCATACAATCATTGAGCATGACATCACATGATCACCGTTTGCAATTCCTGCCAGCTTTTCCATAGACTTTTGCTTTGCAGACTGCAGCAATGAAAATTGCAAATGGTGATCACATGATTGTGAAGTGCTATTACCATTGCAATTGTGATCTGGTTGCAAATAGTGATCACATAAAAGTTACAACTATGAGGACTAGTCATATGTCTTTTTGTTCAATGCCAGTTCATCAATTAGGATTACTGATACCTGTAATGCACTGAAATTGGCAGAATAGCCCTATCCTTCAGCCAGTGTAATTAATTTGCCCCATTTTAGTGACCTAAAGGAAGAAAGAAAAATAGTAACTTATTGCTTTCTGTTGCCTGGATGATGAAGTAAAGCATAGGAAAATATTATGCTTTCATATTATTTCTTCCATAGCTGGAGATTTGTTTCACAAGTGTTGTTCAGAAAAGGTTTTCTGAGAAAAAATGTTGGCCTCACTCAACGAGAGTGTCTTTCTAAAATTCTGGTACCATCTCTAGAGGCAGAATTTAAGTTTCTCTGGCGAGCAGTGGCTTCTGTAAAAAGAATCCATTGTGCCAGAAACTCCAAGCTATTCCTTTTGCCCAGATTAGCCATGACTGGCTTCACATAACTGTTATTTGCAGTCATTTCCGACTCATCGCGACCCCGTGGACAATGTTCCTCCAGGCCTTCCTGTCTTCTACCATCCCCCATAACTAGACTCACCTAAAAGGCATTGGATAATTTATTGTTCTGCAGAGTGGGATCCCAACCATTATTTTAGCAACTACCAAACTGCCAAACTACCTCACCACATTAAATTGCAGTGTGGATTATTTGCTTCAACCTAGCATATGCGAACCACAGCAATTGCTTTTTGATGACTTGGATGGACTTAGACAATAAGCCAAACTCAAGGATTTAATTTGTGTCCTTTTATGATTTTGTATCTGTGGTCTTATTATGTTCTTTTCTTAGAGACATTCTTGTGACGACATTGCTGACTATCTTTGGAGATGAGGCAGGCTGCAAGTCTTTAAAGTCAATAACAGTAACATGAAATTTGAAATAAATGGAAAAAAGGGGAACAAATGGGTTGGAAACGTGGTTTGCTCTACCATGAATTCTCACAGTACAGGAACTGAAGCCAGGCTGAAGCAAGTAAAAATAATTAACATTATTATGATGAATTTAGATCTCAGTATTAAGTTTGTATCAGGTAGTAATTTGCAAGCTTGTAATGAAGTATTGCAGGTATGTTATTTTGATGATTAGGGCTAAATTATTAGCAGATAAAATATATAACCTTTCCTCTGTGGAGGACAGTTTTAATTTGATGTGTTTGTGTGTGAGGATGATCTGTGACATCTGTCTCCCAATGAATTGCCAGAGCTGATCCAGCTGACTATCTCTTTCTCACAACTCTATGTGTATCTGCTCAAGGTTATATTGTACTTTGGTCAAGGATATATAATAGGAGAAAAAAATCTGATCTGGTGTAGTTTCCTTACACCTGAGGTAAAACTGGATTTATTAAGAATACCTTCGTACTATAGGAAAGCTTTCTTTGAAAAGAGATGGGGAAATCCCTATTCTCTTGGTCCTTTTATAATTACTAGGTCAAGAAAAGTAAACTGGTCAAAAGGCTTAATCATGTAAATCAACTAAAGGATTTAAGTGATGATTGATACTTAAATGATTAAGTATGGCAAAATCCCTCACTCAAAGGATTTTCTCAACATCTTGTAAAGTTTGGTCAATCCATGAAAGTATGATCCAGGTATTCTTTCTCAACAGATCAAATGACAACGGACTCAGAAACAGACCTTACCTGTCCTATCCCTGTACAGTATGATGGCTTCTGAAATCTGTGGGCTTCATACTCCTGATTTTATGCAACATTGCTCTTTTGTTGGCATCGGACCGGGTTACCTTAGAGAGCGCCTCCTGCAACCATTTACTTCCCAGCGACCAATCGGGACGCATAGAGTTGGCCTGCTTCAGGTGCCGCCAGTCAGACAATGTCACCTGGCAGTGCCCAGGGCTAGGGCCTTCTCGATTGCGTCTCCCACCCTCTGGAACGAACTGCCTCCGGGGATCCGCATTATCCCAGACCTCCTTATCTTCTGGAAGGCCGTAAAAATTTGGCTTTTCCTGCGGGCTGGGGGACGACACTAAATCAATCCTGAGTTTTTAGTATTTTATGGGTTTTTAGGGGATTGATTTTTTACTGCTTTTATGATATTTATTGTGTCTTTTACTATGTACGCCGCCCGGAGTCTCCGGATTGGGTGGTTTATAAATAATAATAATAATAATTATTATTATTATTATTATTATTATTATTTTGTAAAGTATTTGAGAGCAATATCTGCAATCTAGATTATCTCTAACTCTTGCTATGTTCTTTATCTTTTTCTTATCTTGGTATTATTGTGAACTTTATGTGGTAATTTTATTTGGATGTTAGCCAGCTTGAGTGTTGGAGCTGAACAGGATATCTTAAGAAGTATGTTCTTCAGGCCTTTCTTATAAATCAATACAATCATCAAACACTATACTTTTTACCATTTCAGGACTTCAGCTTTTAATATGGGATTGCTTATACATAACATTAGTTTCAAAACTGGAGTATAACGATATGGATGTATTTTTCTTTCTTGTCTGCCTGCCTGCTACTTAAATCATTGCCTTTCCCCCCAGGATGGGAAAAAAGTAAAATGTGTGAGCATTTCAATAGGAGAAAACTTTTTGCTGGATAGTACTTAAAGCCTTTACTTTATAGAATAAAGGCCGCTTTCCTTGCATTCCACTATGATTCACTGTCACTATGGATTAAGTATGACAGAAGCATAATGATCACCATTATAAACCTAACAGCATTACATGCTGTTATATAATGAATATAACAGGACAAAGATCATTTTCATATACAAAGTTTGCAAGTGTATTTTTGAAAGTTCTTACTTCTTTATGGAGGGAGTGAGAGAGTAATGAAAGAGACATAATAAAATCAAAACATTCTAACCAACTTTTTATATCTGCATGGCAAAACAATCTGAGCATGAAAACGCCTCTGAGCAGTCTTTAAGGAGTAAAAATACTTCTCTTTTACATTTCTATTGTCAACAAGCCACCCAAACAACCAATTTTTCCATTCTTTCCTCTTAAGAAAAGTAATCTTTTGTTCCCAAATGATGGTTCAGTGTGAGATTCTAATATTTCAGTTCATCAAGAAATGCATGGTTCCCCTCCAACCTAGCACTCCCTTTTTGGCAAGCTATATGCCAAGTTACATCATTAATGGAAAACAAGAATGATTTGTTATTTAAAGAAACATACATCAAGCAGTTACAACTAAAAAATAAAGTGGATTTTTGTTTTAATTTAAAAGGTCAAAAGTAACAAATGGTATATTTTTGAAACAAACACTTAAACGCAATATATAGTTTATGATACAATATACACTATAGTACACAAAAAGAGCTGCATTGGATATTAAAAAAGAGGCAGGGGGAATCCAGTGAAGTAAATAAAATAAAATAAAAAAGGGAAAAACTGAGAATATTCCATTTTTGAAAAGGATTTTTTTTCATTTCACCTGCCAAATTATTAATAATGACTAATAGAGCTTGACAGTGCAAATCTACACCGGACTTTTAACTCGATGTAACCAAGCAATGCAGAATTGCAAAGATTGCCCTAGATTTTCCATATGGCTCATACATAGCTTTTGCCTGCACTTTTTACTATCTACATCAGAATTAGTGGGCTATAGTCCCACAGCTCTGCTTCATATATACATGGGAGATCCTCTTCCTTCCTTGAACAAAGTGCTGCTGCTGCTACACATACCCTAGAAATCCCAATTATACACGCAGGGCATATCTAGTTTACAGACCACGGTCAGGTCACAAACTCTGCATTTTGATAGGAACTTTAGGCTTTGCCTGCACATAGGTAGGGCAAAGGATTGTTTTGTTTATAAAGAAATTATTAAATTAAAAAATGTTCACAATACATAATTTGAACCTGGGATAAAATATAAGGCAACATTCTCCATAGAAAAAACATGAAGCTTCCTAAGGAGGTTATTTATATATATGTGTGTGTGTGTGTGTGTGTATATATATATATATTTATATATATTTATATTTTTAAATATAAAGTAGGAATGTGCTAGGGGGACTGAGTCCCATTTTGGATGGTTTCCCTGCCTCTCATTCAAAAGCTTCACAAGCACATGGGAGCGAGTGGGAAGAGGAACCCAAATTACAAGTGGGGTACAGTTTTGCTGGTGCTACTCTCAAACCCATAAGGAGTTCCTTTGGTGCAGCAGAGGAGGGCCCTGGCTCTGCAAGCTCTTAAGGAAGGTGCATAAATGGGTTTTGTCTTGCTTTTCCAGGTCTGCCACTGGGCTTGTGCTGATTTTAGCATATTTGGAAATGGCATTGCTCCTCCATCTCAGGTTCAAACCTTGAAGTCTGATGCATTCATCAAGAAGTTCCAAAGGAGTATGCTAGTCTGAAGGCAGTTTGATTGAAGGAGCAGCAGTCATTCCATTTTTCCTTGGGCAGGTGTGGCTGGGAAAGCTGTCACATAGTCAGGACGATTATTTGGGTATTTTTTTCTGTCCTTTGCAGAGACCATCTTTCATGATGAGGGGTGAAAAGTTGATCATCACCATACCGCTTCCTTACTTTTCCTGCTTGCATCCCAACCTACAAATTCTTGGTGACCAAGTGAGTTTTATAATGCTTTGTCAGATGATCGCTCCTAATGAAGCGCTTTTGGCACTGAGCACACTCAAAACGTTTGTCACCTGGCCAGAGAAAGGAACAAGAACAGCAATGAGCACAAATGACAACGGCCATATAATAAAAAGCTAATGCACAAATAGTTTACAGAGATTGCTTTAAAAAAAAATTAGATACAAGATAAAACTAAACCCAGGACTAAAAGTAAGACCCAGTTTTGTATAGTTATTAAGGCTAAAACTTGGAGACAGTGAGTCCTGGAGAACCTTAGCCACAAAACCAGCTGGCTAATCTTAGGCCAGTTTTTCTCAGTCTTATTAAGGAGGTAATGGCAAACACTTCCGAAAAACCTTGCCAAGTCCCCCATTGTAGGGAGCGTTCTAAGAATTGGAACATGATTGAACTAAATCTCTTTGCCCCCAAAAAAATCTAAATGTAAACTCATGTAAAATGCATGGCAAGGATGAAGATCTTGTTCATATCCTGCCTGTAGGCATTTGATAAGCCACTTTTCAAACCAGAATGCTAGGCATTAATCTGATTCAACGTTGTAACAATTTTTCCACTCAGACTGAAATATGTGAATTTCTAGTTAAGGTTAAGACAATATTTTATGAACAATGGAGATGTAATGATGGCCACTGCAATCAAAGAAACCGAACGTGTCAGTACCATAACAGAACAATTGAATTGTGAAATGTAAATGAGCAGATCATGAGATACAGTGGAGAATGCTAAAATCAGTCTAGGCTACAGGATATGAATTTTAGCTGTGAGTCTAGCAATGCTGTATTCTGAACCATTTAAAGCTTTAGAGTGGACTTCTAGGGAAGCCAATGGAGCATATCTCAATAGTTAAAGTAAGTCATGAGTTACCTAGGGCGACTACCTGAAGGGACTCCTATGATCCAAAAATATATGCAATGGGTGCCCCAGATGGAGTTATGCAAAACCTCTGTAGCACTTCAGGAACTGTGAGTCCAGGTTGATCCCCAAACTGGGTACAATTCATAAATGGAAAAACTGCAAACCCATCCAAGATTAAAGATGGAGTATTCCACAACAGTCACCTTGTAGAGGACATGGATGATGGCACAATAACTTAATAATTCACTCAACAATAGGAAAGGGAACATTAAACTCCATGGCACCCCACAAAGGAGGGGCCTAGGGAACAACCTGTCCCCACCAGCACACCAACTGGAACAGCTATCTTAAACTTCTGGGCTCAAGGTTGGGTGTTTGAGGAGGGGGCAAACCACTGCCCAATTCAAGGCTGAAGATACCATTTCCAGTCTCATAGAAGTTGTCATACACGTGCACACACACCTTGAATTGTACTTCAAAGAGTGTGTGTGTGTGTGTGTGTGTGTGTGTATGTGTGCACAGTGCACACATGTGCATGCACACATAGAGACAGACAGACACACATATATATTTACTATTATGCTAGAAGTATAATAGCTTCTAGTGTGATTTGAAGTACAATTCAAGGTGCTGGATCATCTATAAAGCATTTCATTTATCACCTATAAAGCCCTTCATAGTATAGGACAATATTTGTAAGACTCCCTCTCATTATTTCTATCCACCACACTAATATATACTCCAGGCTCCAAGGCATGCTTCAGATTCTGTTTATTACAGAATGTCATTGAATGAGACCAGGGAGCAGGCATTTTTGGTGCAACACCTGCCCCAAGGAACATCACACTTCCCAATATCCAAGTCTGCTAGTATCTCTTAAAAACTGGTTATTTTCCCCAGGTCGGAGATCAAAAAGTTAAGTACAATTGATAGATGCAATTGTTGTTTTCTCGATTTTATATGTGCTTTCAATTCTGTTACCCAACCAAAAACACTGTTTTAGAGGGAGATGGCCATATTTAATTTATGACTTACCTAATTAACTTAAATGATTTTATTTATTTTTTTAAATCAGGTCTTTCAGCATTAAATCAACCCAGCACATCTTTATTGTAACCAAGTTAAGATGAAATGCCCTTTAAGTGTTTAGTATTTACATTTCTCCCCCTATCCATTATATGGGTAGAAAAACAGCTGGGATACAATGGAAGAGAAATGACATGACAGACCTGTATGTGTTCGGGCATGCCGTTGCAGTTCATCACTGCGTGTGAATCTTTTTCCACAAAAGACCCAGTTGCAGACAAAAGGCCTCTCGCCTGTGTGAAGACGTACGTGGGCCCGCAGAAGGGAAGTCTTGCGGAAGGTCTTTCCACATTCAGGTACATGGCAGATGTGCCTCTTCTTCCCTTGATCCCCCAACCTACAAAGAAAGAAAAACAGAAAAAGGGTGCTTTTAATCTAGATTAATAAAGATATGGATATCTTTGCTGGATTTTACTGTGGTGGCATCTCAGGGATCAGATCAATTATTGTATCCTGCAATGATGACTCAAGAAGCAAAACTATTCAAAACTGTTGAAAATATCAAACTAATTTCATATTAATTATCCCATATATTTTCTGGAAAAGTGAACAATGATTCACAAGTACTTTTTATAAAAATGCATTGGCTATTCTGGCATTTACCAAGAATCCACTTCAGTCTTCTAAGCAAAGACGCAACACTGCTTGAATAAGTCAACCCCAATCCATTAATATCTCAATAATTCTGCACCTGCCGTCCAATTTAGCAAAGAAGGTACAAGCTTTTCAGCTCTGAGATCACATCAATTGTTAATTTTACGCATATGCATATGGATGCAAGTTTACACTAATTCAAACATCACCCACAGACAGAATTTCACAAGGCAGGTTCATTCCCTTCAATTCAACCTGCTCAAGATAGTCACCAAGTACAATGTGAAAGAAACTACTGTATTTTTCGGACTATAAGACGCACTTTTTCTCCCCTAAAAGAGGCTGAAAAATTAGGGTGCGTCTTATACTCTGAATGTAGCCCTGCCCACCCACCATTTTCACCCTCCGTGCCTACCTATTCCTTAGAAGATTAGCTGCATGGTGCAAGCAGCTTTTCAGTCCCAAAGGGGCCTCAAAACAGCAGATTGGGGCTATTAGATCCACCCGACTATCAGCTGTTGCTCATGCTGATCAGACTGGCTGAAACTCAAACTGAAGCAGATTTCCCCCCCTTTCTGTCCATGCTTTAGCCTGTTAGTTTCAGTTTCAATTTCAGCCAGCCTCATTCAGAAGTTGATTGGTCAATGGACCTGCATATATTTTTAAACCCCTTTGTCTCCTTTACTGAAGCATGTTTCAGTTTCAGCCTGATTCAGCACAGGATACAAATAGCTGGGAGGCAGATTTTTTTCTTCTTGTTCCCCCCCGCAAAAGCTGGGTGCGTCTTATAGTCTGAAAAATATGGGTAAGTACAAATGACCTTTTGCAATTCTCCACCAAGTTCATGGGGAAAAGATTGAATGGATGTTGAAGTTTCTTTAAGAGAAGGGGAAATTCTCCAATAATTTCTATTTAAAATTTAGGAAGCTAGGGAGACTGCAGATCATTGGAGAGATGGTTATACAACAAGACACATGCTCTCTGGATGCCTCATAAAAGCTATGTACCATGTTTTTCATTTGAAAGAATTTCTATTTGTATTTCACCAAACTAAATTATAGAACACAAAAAATGGGGAATAATATCTCAGAAGAACTGAGATATAATTGCTATGGATACCCATTTCCTATCCACAGCAACTCTACTTCCTCAGAACAATGTAGTTATGCCTGATTCACACTATAAAGTTATTTCTGGACATGTGCTCTGCTTAAACTGTTTCCTGGGTAAGTAAGTTTAATTTTTTCCTGTTATATTAGCTCATGTTTGTGGCAGCAGGAAACCAAACTCTTTCTGCAATGACTTCCCAACCTTTGGACGATAGATCAACATTGTCATTCTTTTTTCTTTTCTTTTCTTTTCAACCCCATAGCCAAAGAACAGTCATGTGACACTTGCAGATTCATTGAACCATGGATCTTCCCGATAACTTTTGTTGGATCTATAAATTAATTAAAATCAATTTATTTTATTTTTAATTAAAATGGGCTTATGCATGACTTGTCAAGATTAAATCTCAACTTGAAGGAATGCTTACCTTACACCAGCGATGGCAAACTGTTTTGCTCTGGCGGGCCAAGAAACGGGTGTGCTGGGGCCCCCGTGGGCCGGAAACCAAAAGACCACATGGTCTTTCAGTTTCCGGTGCGCGCATGCACACTGGCCACCAAGACTTTTGTTTCTGCATATGCACACAAGACCAGTTGTCTCATGTGCATGTGCAGTCTTCGCCTGCCCATTCGCCTCCCTGCTGCCCACCCGCGGCAAAAAATCACCCACCGCGGCTTGCTTTCCTCTGTCCGAAAGAAAGCAAGTCACAGCGGGCGATTTTTGGATGCGTGAAGACGGGCGGACAGGCGGAGTGGGGACGTCACCCCCCACTCCGCCCATCCACTCGTTCTTTCCTCCGAAAGAAAAATTGCCCAGCGCAGC
>JANHFQ010001758.1:508720-524902 GCA_032468035.1 Aparallactus werneri
CTGGGGTCTTTGGCGACCCCTGTAAAAGGGTCATTCGACCCCCAAAGGGGTCCCGACCCCCAGGTTGAGAACCGCTGCTTTAGATCATGGGTATCAAACTTGTTCGTGTCCTGTGATGTATCCCAATGTTTTTTGCCATTGCAGAGCTGGGGTGGGTATGGCCTATGCATGACTCATCCAGTCCGCAGGCCACCAGTTTCACAGGCCTGCTTTAGAGACACCAGTGGATAAGTGGAAATCTATGAAGAGTGATCCTTTGTTTTATTACAATGATTTCAAGTACTTTTTTCTGCAACATTTTTTAAAAATTCCCATCCCTACTGTCTTTTTGTGTTATGAAGCCTGGGTGTCCACAGGATAGGATCATAAAAGTCAACATAGCAGTTGCAATTGTGCAACCAATGCTGTCAGTTTGACTTTTTGACATTTCTGCTATCAAGGAGCTTTGTTAAATCATTGTGCAGAACTTTGGTGGGTGTCTTGTGTTCAGTTCTAGTGCACTGATCTACAATTCAGATGAAATGGGGAATGGGCGCTGTCTCAGTTATTCTGTATTATTAAAAGGAGTGTGATTGTTGAGGTGGTTAGAAAACAGGAGAGCTAATCCTGCCTTAGGCTTTAAACCATGGGTTGACTGTGGGTCAGTCTCTTTCTTTCAGCCCAAGGACAGAGGTAATCAAAAAATATTGCCACAAAAACTACTTGGATTTGTCCATGTAAGTCACCATGAATCAAGACTGAATTGAATGTACCAAAGAAAAAAGTGACTATATCCTAAGTATGCTTCAGTATAAATATTTATATGTTTTAAACATTGTTCATTTGTTTTTCCTTTATATATTTATTTGCATTTTTATTCTTTCCTTTATTTTCCATTTTGAAAAATTAAAATGGATACAGGCAGATCTGTGACCTTCCAGAATTGAAGTGACAGAAATGAAAAAGTACATAATCATTTATATTATTTAAATGCAAAAGGTTTTGTGTCCTTTTGACAGTATACTTCAGAAAACAAAATCAGAGTAGAACAATACATTTAAGAAGATATTTATATATGTTACTCATTATGGGGTGGACTTGCCATTCTATTATTTCCACACTCAGACGACAGTTTCCTGCTGGCAAAGATATAACACATAAAAAAGACCCTAATTTTATTTCAATAATCAATTAATTTTCAGAAGCTTTTACTGAAAATTTGTACTTTAAGTTTATTTACACATTAGGAGCAGTGAAAGAATGATCAAAACAATGGAGAAATCTAGTAGCATCTGAAACCATAGGATCACATAGCATCATCACTACAGTTCTGATCTAAGAATAATTGCTATGCATTCCTATTTGCACAAGTACTGCGATCTACATCAGTCAAAAAGATATCACTCAATGAATCCCATTAAGATGTGGTACTTTGCCTTTTGAAAAGTATTGTGTTTTACATGAACTAGATTTGATCTGAAATGACTGGAATGAAATACACATGGAAGTAGTAATATATGCCTCGCACATGAAATATTGGAAGAACTGATCAATGCATACACGCTTATAAACATTCCTTTACCACATTTCCTCAGCTATGGAAAATTTAATAGATCATGCCTAGATATTTGCAATCAGAATGAAACTCCACTGTTTTTTATACTGGTCTTCATTTTTAACCATGCCCTTAAATCTCTTCTGTTTTGATTCATAGATCTTAAAAACTAAACATTGTTGTCTTGTACCTATTATTTTCCTCTCATCAACCTGATAATAGATCTTAAAACAATTGACTCTGGTTTTACCAGAGAATGCATATTGTAACAAAACAGAGAATTTCCTTTTGAAGTAAATGGTTCAGAAATTACAGAAAAGGAACGAAATAGCCTTTTCCTTTTCTAGAGCACAAACTATCCATTTGCAGTAAGGATGCCTTCAGAAAGATAATCTATTAATATATAAAAATAAAGACATGATCCATGAGTCTACTTTAAATGGCATTAATGTACTTCTCAATAAAGCCACATTTGTCTTATTTTGGTGCTATATTAGCCTTTTTTGATGTAGGCCAGGTCAGAAAACAGACTGCACGAGGACTACTGGAACTTTATTGTTGAGGATATAAGAACAGAATTTTTAAAGTCTGTTTAGAGTATATACCTCTCTATTCTCATACCAAAGAAAATCAAGGCAGGAAAATCTTGAGTTTCCTTCTTATTCTTTCCTCCCTTTCAGGACTGAGCTGCTATTTACAGTCTGAAATGACAGTTGCATTCCTTCTTCAAGACTGTCTCCATAATTCTCTCAATGATGCCACAATTTTAGTAATATATAGTGTTAAATCATGCAGCATATATATTGTAGACCTTGTAGAGATTATACATGATGTAGATATGCATGATATCTACAAGGTGGGCTAAAATAAATAGAATTTAGGAGCTGGCTTTCATATGCTACATTGCTTAAGGCTCAATTTTTGTTTATATAATGTGATTGTAGAAGATTTAGTATGACTTAATTGCTATTATTATCCTCTTACTATCACTAAGTGCTGTATCTTATTATGTTATTATTATTTTTCCTTTATGTACATTAAGAGCATATGCACCAAAGACAAATTCCTTGTGTGTCCAATCACATTGGCCAATAAAGAATTCTGTTCCGTTCCGTTCCATTCCATTCCATTCCATTCCACTCCACTCTACTCTATTCTATTCTATATGACAGTGGTACACTGCAACCATCATAAATATCAGTCAATTGCCAAGCATCTGAATTTTGACCCCATGCCCACAGGGATGCTGCAATGGTTATAAGTGTGGAAAATCACTTAAGTCACTTTTTTCAATACTGTTGTAACTTTGAATGGTCACTAAATGAACTGTTGTAAGTTGAGGGCTGTATGTGAAGGCAGACACTGTCTGTAATTTTTTTTACTGGAAAGCAGAGGTATTTCACTGGTTTCCAAATAAAACTCATAGCAGAAGCAATATGGGCATTGATTTGTCTCAGGTTTACATGTATTGTAAAACTTAATGTTAAGGCTGAATAGTAACAATACCTTCAAATCTAATAATACAGTACAAAATTGAAAAACTGATTTTAGCATAGCAGAAGAGATTTAATACTTTTAAAATCAGAAAGATAGTCGGTTGTAAATGTCCATAACCTGAATGTCCACAGCAGAAATTATTGTTTTGCTTTTGAAAGTATCTGTAGCCCCCAAATGGTGAGTTTGCTTCATATACACCCAACATACAACTTTGAGGAGTCAGATTCTAAAGTAGGTTAATATCATTTTACAATAAGGATTTGTCGTTGTTGTTATGGAATAATTAGTATTATATAGAATGTTACATTTCTATTTTTACATTTTAAAAAATCCAAATAAATGTGCCATATCTGTCTTACAAGCAGATTCCCTCCCCCCAAGTTGAACAATAGATTTTTTTAAAAAATAGTCTTTGAATGTTCAGTAGGAGTAAAAGACAACAGCTAGGATTTTTTTCTTAGAGCTATTTAAATATATAATATAAAAATATATTAAACATATATATTTATATTATATATTTAAATAGTTTAATAAAATATATTATACCGGTATATATTTTCTTAGAACTATTTAAATATTTCTTAGAACTATTAAAATATATTTAAATTACCCTTTTTCAGTTAATAGGACAATATTGTTACTGGGCTGGTGGAAAAGCAAATTAGTATTTTCTGAAAAATAGAAAAATATTATTTTGATTTAAATGTATGAAAGCAAACATGTCCTCTAAACTTATGTATTCAGTATTTCTGTTTGGTAATTGCATTCTGCTGAACGCAAGGATAAAATTTTAGATAGTGAACTTTTTAAAAAGAAAGCATTTAAATGCTTGCTTGTACCTTTTAATTTGTTTAATGCTGATTAATTCGACATGCATCAATATTTTTCCATTTAATTAATTAGCAGGAACTCTCATCTATTTTATTACAGCAAGTACATGAATGAATGAAAGAACCATGAAAACTACATAACATACATTTCAAGGCCTAGTTTTGCTAGACAATAGTTTAAAAAAAACCTTTGGCATAAGACTGGAAAATGAAAAATTCTTGATGTTGATACACTAGGGATTAATGTGTGGAACTTAAATGGGAAAAGAATAGAACAAAGTGCATTATTCTACACTGTTGTTTTTATTCTACGAACAGTTCAAAAGGGATCACAACTGAAAACTATCACTGTACCAGTTCAACATCAGTATGTGGTAAATATCCCTTATACTGTTCCCCCCCCCAAAAAAATCAACAACATTGGAGGGGGGATTTTCAAACAATTAAATATTTTTTGTAAAGTCCTGATTTGACTTGCCACATATATGCTTCCTATTTTGATAACCATTATAAAGAAAAGTAGCATTTGGGACCATTAAGTGGCACAAGATTTGTGGTCAATCCTGCTGGAGATGAGCATGTGGCAGCCACTTTTTTATTTATCCATAAATTATTCTTACCATTTCAGACATTTTGAGATAAGGAGAACACTTAAAATGAAATTTACACATTCTGCTCAACTATAATTGTATTTTAGATCTCATGTAATATCTGAGTCAAGAAGCTGTGAATATATCACGGTTTAAGATAATAAATAATATTTTTAATCTAACTTGTATTGTTTCCTGTGCTTTTCCTTCTTTCTCTAACTTTTCTTTGTATATTTCCCTATTTCTTTTACATATCTAAAAATATTTAATTAAAGGTTTTTTACATATGTAAAAAAGCAGGGAAACGTACAAAGAAAAGTTAGAGGAAAAAAGCGCAGGAAACAATACAAGTAGAAAAAGCAAAAAGCAAAAGATATTTAAAGCGATTTTAAAACCAAGTGACTACAATGATTTATGATCAAAATTCTGGGCACAACTGAGGTTGTAAGTCAAGGATTACTTTAGACACTATTCTAGTTACAAGTCTAGGGAGATAAAATCTAAAATCCATGCTTTGAAGAGCTGCTCAGATCCCCCTCATCTCTTCTCCTTCCTTTTCTTTTGGCTTCATTTATTTTCCTTTCTCTCTCCATGCTTGGAAGAGATCAACCTCCATTCCTTGGTCCAGCAAAGAGGTCTTGCTCATAGTCACTTCTTATCTATCAGAGACCCTCTGAGGGGGGCAGCTATACTTTGCCTTTCTTCTCAGCATTCCCCTTGTTTTACCTTTCCTTGGGCAGTCCTAGTCTCCCAGGCCATCATCCCTCACCACACTTTGTCTCCCCACTGTCCTTGTCCAGAATCCCGAAGCAGTGCCTGTTCTAGAGCAGGGGTGTCAAACTCTTATTTCATTGAGGGTGATCATGGCCAGGGTGGTCATGACCAGCTTGATGTCACTTGTGTCAGAGGCGCCTGTGGTGGCCCAAGCGCTCTGCCAGTGAAAACAGGCTCCCGAGTTACGTTCTTGTCTATGACTGTCTCCTGCAACCCTCTGCCAGCGAAAACACAGCTCGGGAGGGCTGCATGTGGTCCCCCTGAGCTCCGTTTTTGCTGGTAGAGGCACCGCAGGCCGGTCCTTCACTGTTTTCAGGGTGGCCCTGTGGGTCAGATCTAAGCACCCCGTGGGACAGCCCATAGGCTTTGAATTTGACACCTCTGTTGTAGGGTGAAAACAACTGTGTGTCCATAAAGTGGCACTGCTTGGTTGACCAAGCCCTACTGTTTTCAGGAAACCTGCTTGGATAATTGTGAGGCTGTCACTCTCAGGCCCTTCCCCTTCCTAGAGCACTTCCTATGGCCCAGCTTTTGCATCTTTATAGTGAGTGCTCAGCAGCCTGTCTGTGCAGACTAGCATCTTCAATGCCTACAAAGTACTTTTATAAGCTTGGAGGACCAGTTGTAGTCTTATTACAGGCAATGCTTCATGGAAGTTGCTTATCCTTATTTATTGGAATCTTGTGGAAGTTTTGTAGAATCAATGCTAGTTCTAAACAAGAACTTCTAAACCAGTTTTCTTCAACTTAGTGCCCTCTGGATACATTGGGGCCTCCTCTCAGAATTCCTAGCCTGCCTAACTATCTCTGGCTGGGAATTCTGGGAGTTGTGATATGACATTTTTTGGTAGGGGAAGGCTTCTGTGGTAACCATGCACAGTGATATACTATACCCATTAATGAATGATCTGCCTATTTCTAGAAAGTACAGTTGAACAAATCTAGATTTCCGACAATAGTACTTGTTTTCCCTCACTCAGAAAACAGTGTTGTAAACTTATTATTCATTTCTGTCCATTTCAAAGAATAACCAATGTAAAGGTCTCCATGATTTGTTCTCTTTTCTTTTTAATGAAAAGAAGTATTTGATGTTTATGTTCCAATCTTCAGTGGAACTGCATTTTGAACTGCCTGGCCCAAGTTGCAAAGGTGCAAAATTTGCTATGAAGTTTTCTGCTTGGACTGCAAACTGCACATTGTGTGGCTATTGTGTTCTGCTTAATGTGGAAATACTGCTTTGCCAGCAGCCTGTCTCCCTATGCTGTTGTGACACTCTCTGTGCAAGAGTGTAAGCTGTTCTCAGCTACATCCATGGGAAAATGATCGGAGGACACATTGAAGTTATTTGTGTGCTAGGACTGAGGGGATGGCACTGCAACGTTTTTTCTCTCCAGTAGATGCTCCAGGGGGGAAACATATAGGATTTTCTGCTTGAGCAGGACTAGAAAACTTTCATGGTCCTTTCCAAGTCTGTTATTCTGTTATATAGCTACACTTCCGCTTCCAGTTACATGTGCTTTTGAAATGATGTACAGCCGTAGTTCACAACCTGTGGTCCGCGGAACCCGGGGGGGGGGGGATGACACAATATCATCCCAGGGCATCTGTGATAGCTTGAAGAAATGTTATGATTTAAATCTTGAGTTTTGGTGATCCATAGCCATGGTCTGTGGCCACAAAAGGTATTTAAAGGGAGGTCTGTGGTGAAGAAAAGATTGAGCAACACCGATGCAGAGAAATTATTCATAAACGTGATCTGCTGCATTTTCAGTACACTCTGGTTGAAGCAGTGGAATTTTTTTCCCTGTTGCTTCTCATCTGCAACATAAATAAAAGAACAAGGCTGCTTTTTGCTGATGGCTAAACCAGAGGTGTATTGACATCTGTATGTGCAATCAAAAGCAGCTGGTCTGAATGAGATCTCATTTAAAATGAAATCAGTACATTTATATAAGTAGTTGAAACACTGCGTATCTTAGTAAAATGCAGGTACAGCCAGTCCTTGTCTTATGACCAGATTTGAGCCCAAAATTTCTGATGCTAAGTGAAACAGTTGCTGAGTGAGTTTTTTTTCCACTTTACAACCTTTCTTGCCAATTGTTAAAAGAATCATTGCAGTTGTTAAGTTAATAACATAGTTGTTAAGTGAATGTGTCTTCCTCATTGACTTTGCTTGTCAGAAGGTTGCAAAAGGTGATCACATGACCGCAGGACACTGCAACCATCATCAATAGGAGCCAGTTGCCAAGTGTCAGAATTTTGATCATGTGACAGTGGAGATGCTGCAACAGTCCTAAGTGTAAAAAATGATCATAAGTCACTTTTTTCAATGCTCTTCTAACTTCTGTCATTAAAGAAACTGTTTAAGATAAGGACTACCTGTATTTGTCTCTAATAAAGCAGAGCATTTATAACGTAAAGTTTTATTGGAGGAATCAATTTAACATCAGATAAATGATGCATATAATTCCTTACACAGGGATAAAAATGTATTATTATTATTATTATTTATTTATTTATTTATTTTGTATACCGCCATTCTCCTGAGACTCAGGGCGGTGTACTGGGCAAATTAAAACACAGTCAATATACAATTAAAACAGAATTAAATATATAGCCCCGTTAACTAAAACAATTAAAATTTAAAATAGTTAAAATCAATTTTTAATAGTTAAAAAATGAAGAAAGTCAACTGTTGCATTTGAGGGAGTACTTTTCAGCTATTTGAGAGCACCAGGTTTAGGAACATCAAGAATCACAGAATTGTGTTTTATTTTCCTATGCATATTTACTCAGAATTCAGATTCAATGAGGTGTACCCCCCGTTTTGTATGGATTAATCAATTGTTTAAATATATTATGTTGCTATCCCAACAGTTATTGTCCACATTGCTTACTTGATTGCTTATATCCTATCAAGTCAATATCAACTTTAATGATCATACAGATAGACCTTCTCAAGGATGATATATTCCCAACTTACCCTTCATGGCTTTCAGTGCTACACCCATCACTACTGTGATCAAATCATCCTCTTCCCCTTCCTCTTCTCCTTTTCTGTCAAGGGAGCTGGATCTTCACATAATTGAACTGACTATATCCCATCAGGTCAGTGTCAATTCTTAGAGACCATATAGTTAAATTTTCTCCATGACATTCAGTTTCTAATATCTTTTTTCAGGTCTTTCAATAGTTTACCAGTAACCGCTGTACTGTAACTTAGTCCTTACTGTGCTGCTTGTCCTCTTCTCTTTCCTTCCACCTTTCCTAGCATTAGAGCTTTCTGTAGATACTTGAGTCTTCACATAATATTTAGGATAATTTGATCCTGGCCATTCATGTCTCAAATGAGAATTTCAGGTTGAGTTGTTTTCTACCCCTTTGTTTCCTTGCTTATCTATGGTAATCTCGAGTCTTTTCCAACCAAAAACATCAAAACTCTTTGTATCTTGCTTCTTCAGATTCCAAATTTTATTTCCATTGAATGTCATAATGAAAGTAATCGCCTGTGCAATTTTGATCTTTGGAAGATAGACATCACACCTCTGAATATCTTTTCCTTACTATCCTACCAAGAGTTTGTTTGCAGTAAATTTCTTGACTGCTGATAATCCTAAAAGGAAGAAGCTATCTGCCATTTCAGTGTCAATTTTAAGGCCAGTGACTGTATCTGTTGCCATTATATTTAATCTTAATCCCATGTTTTCACTGTCTCCTTAAATATAACTATTAGATCTTGCAGATTATTCACATTCTCAGCTATCAGTGTAGCATCATCAACATAGCACAATGATGTTTCTTCCTCTAATTTTAAAACCACTCTCATCATCTTCCAACCCAGCCTCCTTGAAAATATATTCAGCATATAATTTGATTAAATAAAGTGAGAGTACAATATATATTTGTGTCATTTCTTCACTATCTTTTGAGTCAGTCGATTTCATTCTAAGTCATCTGAGCTATGGCTTCTTGTCCTGTTTGCATGAGACCCTGGCTTCTTTCACAAGTATCAAATATGCATGTTTACTTCAATAAACTGCTATCCAATCATGTTGGATTTTTGAAAATTATTACTTCTTTGTAGCTCTAATTTCCCCATTTATTTGCTCCTGATTTTGCAATTTGAAAACTCTACCAGGCTCCCTTTCTCCTTTAAAAACATTGCTGAAAATCTTTATTATCATTCTCTTTCATATCATAGGACACTATGGATTAAACCAAGAATACAGCATTCTGATTTTAAGACTGCTAGAAATGGAATCAGAATCAGAATACTTTATTGGCCAAGTGTGATTAGACTTGCAAGGAATTTGTCTTGGTGCAAATGCTCCCAGTGTACATAAGGGAAGAATGATAGTAATATAGTAAGATACATAAAGCAGAATAATAAGATACAGCACTTAGTGATAGTCATAGGATACCAATAGCACCAAAAAGGAATAAGAGAATTATACTGTATTACTTACTTGTTTTGACAGGATTTTCTATGTTCTAACTTACATTCATAGTGCAGGATGGCTTTCAGTTTAGATTAAATATGGTGTGCTAAAAGCCCACACCAGCTCTAATAGTCCTTGACTTACAACTACAATAGCCCAAAATTTATGTTGCTGTGAGTTTTCTCCTATTTTATGATTTTTCTTGCCACATTTAAGTGAATTTAATGAAGTTATTAAGTTACTTACTGTTAAATGAATCTGGTTTCCCCATTGACCTTGCCTGTCTGGTTTTCTCATTGACCTTGCCTGTCAGGTCGCAAAAGATGATCACATGATCCACATGTACTACAACCATGATAGTAAATTGCGATATGTCTCAATTTTGATCATGAGACCATGGGAATGGTGTAATATCTTATGTTCTCAAAAATACGACCTACTCAAAAAGTAAGCTTCATTTTACATCTACGCCCAATGTAAGCCCTATCCCCAAAATAAGCCCTGATTAAGACTTCATCTACCCCAGGTTGCATGGGTAAAAATTAAGATATGGTGGGGATGGAAGGGTGGAGCTCCCCTACTACTTACCTTTGGATAGTTATAGCCAGGCCTCACCCACCTCGGCAAATTTCTTCTGCAGCCGGCAAGGCTTTCCTGAAGGCCTCTGCAGCCAATAACAGAGCTCCAGATCCATCTGGAGCTCTGTTATTGGCTGCAGAGGCATTTGGGATAGCCTTATTTTCCTTGCCAGCTGAAGAAGTTCCTGAAGGCCTCCGACAGCAAAAAGGAGGCTGGGGGCGACACGCCAAGTGAGGTGAATCAGTGGACAACATCCCCCCATTAAACCTGGTGCCTTTTTCGGGGAAACACAGTAGTTGTGTGAAAAAATGGTCATAGATCACTTTTTTCAGTCCTGTTGTAAATTTGAACAGTTACTAACTGTTGTAAGTTGAGGACTACCCTTTATAGCAAATTCTTATTTGCAAGATTAAGGTTAAATATCACTCAACCAGTAAAGAAAGATTTAAGGATTAAAAACAAGTTTTCACTCAAAGAGAGAAAAACCTCAGCCACAAGTAATGAGGTACTTTAATGTAATTTTAAACACTTTAAATATTTAATATAAATAATTATATTTTATGCTAAAGTCCCTACTTTTTAATTTGAGGAATCATCATTATTGAGATCCTTAAATCCTAGAAAGCAGTATTTTTGGCTGTTGAACTCATTTTCTTAAAAAGAGAGAAATAAACACAAGCTATGGCCTCCTAGTCACCCCCCCTTCCAAATTTGGATATAATCACATCAGCATATAGGGATGCAGATAAAATGATTGTTTATAAGAATATATAATCAGTTGAGTAATTTTTCAGTTATGTTTTGTCAGGTTAAAATACACTAGAGTACATGGGTATGCATTTTAAGGAGGGTGAGGATTATCACTAAGCTGTTCCAGAGTATCCATTCTTTTTCTTTATATTTAACTTTCTATTTGCCCCATTTCATTTAGCATTGCTGGTAAATCTTATTCTGCTTTTTCCACAATTTCTCTCCCTTTCCCTAAAAAGTAGAGACTTTAGTAGCATAAAATATAAATAAAGTATTTAAAATTTTAAAATGTACATTAAAATATTTGAGTTACATGTGGCTGGAGTTTTTCTCTCTCTGAGTCAAAACTTGCTTTTAAGTCTTTTATGTGGTTTAGGACCTATAGCCAATTTGGAATAATAGTTAATATATTGGGTAGAAATTAGGAAACTTCAGTTCTAAGTTTCCTTTAGGCCAGTTTCATTACTTGGGTCAATCACTCTTAGAAAGCTGTGTCACTTCAGGCCACTCACTCTCTCAGCCCAACTCACAAATTAAATGTTCACAATTTTTTAAAAGGTTTATGTGTGTTTATTTAATGTTGATTCTCTGTATATATTGTGTACTTTATTTTCCTTTCTTTTTTATTTGTCTGTAATTTTTTTTTTTATTGTCTTTGCAGTTATTTATTTAATCTTATCCTTGAAATAATTCAGAAAAATGTAAGAAAAAATATTTTAAAGATGGAACCCAATATAATAAATTTAGGATTTACTTAAAGGTTAGTCACCACTGCAAATCAGAATCATAACCAATAACTGCAATAACAACCACATACTACAATAAATAAAACATGCCTTATTGCTAGATTGTTTAGTCTTTTTAACTGGCTGCATAGTACTGATCTCTGAAAAGTAAACAAAGCCTTCTGATTCAACATACCAAGCATTTAGCCCCGTGATCTGTGCTATATCTTCAGTGGAAGATGTCTTCTTCTGGTTGTTCTTTAGAATCCTATGGACCACAATTTCTTTTTCAATTCCATTGGTTAGGTCTGCAGAACACACTGCCCTAAACTACAGTTGGTTAATTTGTGTTTCAATGTGTTGCGTGAGCAACCTCATTATATTATAAACAAAGTTAAAGCAGAATAGTCAAAATCTGAACGTGATTTTAAATACGCATGTTTTACATATCTGAAGCATGCATACAATAGCATTTGGGATTTTCGGCATGCATAAAGTATATGAATCGATTTTGCATTCAAAGTCAACTAAACTGAGGTCAGTTAAATTGAGGGGGTTCTATGACTCGTTTAGACTTCTAAACTAAGCACAAACTGGATTAATTTAAAAAAAATCATTGTGCAAATACAGTATGGCTATTGCAGCAAGCAATCTAAAGCACAGCAAAGGATTGTGTTATCATCCCTTGCACCCCCCACCAATTATATTTTATTCTCAGTACATCTGAATATAGTACTGATACTTGAGGAAACTTGTCACTTAAGTCCAAAGGTTTTAGGGACGACTCACACACTGGTCAGCACTTCTTTATTCTCCTATTATCAGGAAGGACATATAGAAGCATAGACAGCCACACAAACAGGCTGAAGAATAGTTTTTATCCTTGGACTGTCAGATTCCTGAATGGAAAATAACCTTATAACAACATAGGAGTGACTTGTGGGGCCGGAGTGATGTGCAATACATTCACATGGTGCAATAGGATTGTGTGTGTCAGTAGGATTCACTGGGTTAGGGAATTTCTGTCTTTCACTGTGAATTGTATTGTGATGGGGTGTGTGTGTGCATGTAGAGAGGCTCAGCCAATCTCATTGTACACATGTTGTACTCTGACAATAAAGGTTTGAATTTGAATTAGGTTTGAAATGCTAAGCCTGCCTTATTAACCTGATAGTCTTGTGAATTTCCTCCATCACTTACAGTCATCTACTACATCCCTCTCTCCTGTACTTTTGTGCTGATCATCTGTCCCATGATTAGAGGCAGCATTATCTCAGTCTGTATTTTCTTCTTTACAAACCCATTTCTTTCCTTTCCCTGGTTCCAAGCACCCACCATTCTGATTCTGCATGGCCCTATAAGCTTGTCCCAGGGCCTAAAATCACTTATTCTCACTGTCGTCTGGGTTAGATGACTATCTCAAGTCTTTTCATGCACACATTCTCTACTGTAATTGACAGGACTGTCCCTCCTCCAGCTCCTTTAATTATCCATTCTTATACCATTTTCTTAATCTACAGACGTTCATAACCAAAATAACCTGGCATCAAGGGGACAAAGATATACCGGCATTTGAACCAGCAATATTACATAAAGGTCCACTTGTTTGCTGTCAGGTTATTGTTAGAAAGTACAGGTACACCGCCATTAAAAAAAGAACCCCGAGCAACAACGCCAAACTATCAGAATAATATCCCGTCGTTTCCCGCCTCCCGCTCTCTGAGCACAAGAATAATGAATGGACACACTCGTTCTTCCCCCGTCACCCATGCCTGTTTTTCTTATGGGTCCCCGGAGGCGGGCTCTCACCTTAGCCCCGCCCCCTTCCGGTCCCAGTTGCTTCAGCCCTGTTCGCGCGCTCGGGGGGCCCCTCCCAACAAAGCCCCCCTACTCGCTTTACAGATCCCACCTCTTCCTCCATTTATCACCCCACTCCATTTCTTGATTTCTCCTCCCATTTCTCCCCGAGCATGAACTCGCTCCTCCGAGCTCACTCACCTGCTAGAAAGGAATCGGCAGCGGTACAGACCCCCCTCAAGGCGCCATTTTCATCCTCAGCAGACCGGGCACCGCCCTGTAATCCCCGCCTACCCTACCAAGACGTGACCAATCGCTGTTCAAGGATTACACTGTTTGATCAATCAAAATACACGTTGTTCGTTCAGGTAACCGCCTCCAAATGATTGGCATCCGTTCTTACCAATCTTTCCTGCCTACTGAAATGTCCAAGTTTAGCCAATGTAAAAGAACGGGTTTGACAATGATGGACGTCAATGGATAGTCCAATCGCTTGGACGGATTCACAAATTGACTTGAATCCTCACCAATTGATGTTCAGGGTAGTGTCACACTTATAATTGATTGATAGGCAAGGATCTGGGAGAAGAAGAGGAAAAACAAACAGAAAGACAGAGCTCAATAAAAGGGGCGGGATTCTTTCGCAGAGAAGTTTCATTGGTCAAACAAAAATAATTACCCGATAAGCCAATAGCAAGCACGCACACTCATATACGCCATAAGGAGGAAAAAAATTGTTATTGCTGATATTTGGATTTAGGTAGAGCTGTCCAACCTTGTGCTGCAATTTCTAGAAGACCACTGGGGGGCAGCAGCAGGCCAGACTTTCCTTTTTTTGTTGTCTTCGTTCTCCAGGTTATGCAGAGAACCAATATCTGCGCTGTTTAGGGCAGGGGTCTCCAAGCGTGACAATTAGAGGACTTCAACTCCCAGAATTCCCCAGCCAGCTTTGAAGTCCGCCAGGCTTAAAGTTGCTAAGGTTGGAGACCCCTGGTTTAGGGAATCTCTTCTTAGATGGCGCGGTGCGGTCAGAGAGCGTAGCAGGTGGAGCGCGCCGAGAACCTTTGCGAGGTAAAGATGCTGGAGCTCAGCGTGCAACCTTTTAATCTGCGAAACCCACATTTTCTTAGTTTGCCCGTGGAACCTTAATTTTTTTTCATAACAAGGCAAAACATATAATTTGATAAACATGCAAAATGTAGAACTAATTGGCAGCGATGTCTTTGTTTAATTTGGAGATAACCCTGGGAAACACAATCTAATGAACACTTAAGTCATTGCCACCGCATCCAATCAGTAAAGGTTATGTGACATTGTCATAAGCATAATAGGAATAGTACTTAGGCTTATACACCGCTTCTCAGTGCACTAAAGCCCTCTTTAAGCGGTTTACAGAGACAGCATATTGCCCCCAATCTAGGTTGTCAGATTGTAATAGGGAAGTAGAAAATTCCTGTTATTTATATTCTACAGTATATCTGCAATCTGCTCCCTTAATAGCAATGAATAATTTACAAAATGTAGCGGAGGTACATGTTAAAAATTATTCAGATTAAAACAAAACATAACATTGCAGCTAAGACAGTATTTATCCCTTAAAATGAATTCCATAATTGAGAAAGGTACATTGAATGCCAACATTTTTGAGTATGAGAATTTTAAAATTAAAAATGCTTCATTGATTAAGATGTAAAGACTTCACAAATAGGTCTTCCCATAAGAATACATGTGTAAGACTTTAAACATCACAGTTTAAACATACTGTAACTATGTAGAATAGCATTGGAGGATAATTTTTCAAAATGGGGTAATGAGAGACCTTAGTGAGTTATCAGTCACCATCCATCCATATTGCCACATTCTCCTTGGCTCTAGTTTCTGGATTGTCTTCAAGGACCATCCTACAAAATCTTTATTGGTCTTATACATTTACTTTTATCCTTCATGTAAGAATGCATTTGTTTTATTGGCCACTTATGATTAAAAGAATCTACTTGCCATTGATGTCAGTTCTTGTATTATATAAATTAGCAAGCAAAAAATAATTCCATTTTTTCTTCAAAGATATCCAATTCTCAGAGAATATCTGGAGTAGTCCATGCAATTTTGTTGACAAGGTTTTTCAGAAGTAATTTGCTACTGTTTCCTTCCTAAAGCTGAAAGTGACTGGAGATCACCCAGCTGGCTTTGTGCCGAAGACAGAATTAGAACTCACAGTCTTCCAATTCCTAGCCTGATACCTTAACCACTGCAGATTCGTTTAAAAAAAGCTGTAATTAATTGGAAAAGCAAGTAAATGGAATTTTATTGCTCTAAATCAGGAACTGTGTCACAGATTACATTTGTTAGCTGTTTTGTTACTTATAAGCAGCATTGATTTAAATATTCTTAACTCCATCAACTATAGTTTAGTGCACTTTTCTGTACCTCCTAGTGGCTGAACAATGTCCATGATGTTTCTGCAACCACAATCCACATTATAGTTGCAATTAAATTTTAGAAGTAGAATGTCCAAACCAATCAATTGCTTCAACCATAATGGGATGTGAAGTCCAACACAGTGGAAAGCATCAGAAGAAGAAAGCTGTTCTCCGTATTATTATTATTATTATTATTATTATTATTATTATTATTATTATTATTATTATTATTATTATTATTATTATTA
>JANHFQ010001758.1:587235-604394 GCA_032468035.1 Aparallactus werneri
AAGGAAGGAAGGAAGGAAGGAAGGAAGGAAGGAAGGAAGGAAGGAAGGAAGGAAGGAAGGAAGGAAGAAGTTTATAACCCAATGACCAAGGTATTACACATTTAAGAAAAAAGCCATCATTTTGTATAACTTATTCTGATTTTCTTTATTTTCTGGTGCGCAAATATTGTGCTAGCTGAATATAAAAGTAGCACAACTTTTGGCTACCAAAAAAACCCCCTACACTATAACAACATCAAGAGTGGTCTTACATCTAAGGAGGGCCCTGAGGATGTCTTTGTTGTCAACTTCAGAAGAAAAGAGAGGAACAGAAGAGGAAACTGGCAGAAGGAATAGATGCCAAAGAGAACTCAAAGGATTAGGTCTGGGCGAGGTGATCGGTATTCGAAAACCGTCTGCCTTCTGGCTCTGATCTAAGGGAATAGGCTGGCAGCCAAGCCAGAGGGCATAACAGCACAAACACACCTTCAGCAGACTGCTGGAGGCTTGCCTCAATACCTTAAAATTGTACTAGCAATTAGAAATCAAGGTGCACAGCAGCAATAGGCAAAAAGACTCTGTTTATAAATAAAAAGGCCTGATTTTTACATAATACCTGGACTATTTTTATCTCCCTCATTGCCACCACTATGAGAATCACTTTCCTTTTTGCTACTAAGTGCCTTTTCCAGGCCCCCAGAGGTAATTCACCAATGCAGCAAAGTTGTGACTACATTGTACTTACATAGTGTTAATGCTAGCAAGATGAAAGTAAAAAAAACCTTTGAATATATTATTGTTATAACACAGATGTCTTACTTTTCAGGGTCTTTTTTTTTTTTTTAGAAATATGGTGTGGTTAATAATGATGCAGATTGTGCCGGACAGATGAGCAGATGAAACGGGAATATAGATTACATTAAAAAAAGAAACAAAAAACCCTTCAAAGCTGAAGTTGGCTTCATAATTTAACTTCCATTCTTTTCAGGAGATCATGTTGTTAGGTGTAATTGTAGCCTCACATTATTCCAAAGCATTTGTGTATAAATGAATAGCTTTAATCTAAACAACATTTGTGATTCAGATAACTTGAGTAAAGGAAATGGCTGGCAACTCTACATCTTGGCAAATAATTAGACATATTTGTAACTCCAAAGATTTTATAAAATCAGGCACATCTTATTTAATACTTCTTCTGCCTTGCACACAATTATGACCTTGATCTCAGGTGGACCATTCAGTTTTAATATCTTGGTTAGAAACAGTTGTATTTCCATTATATAGATTGAGAGTTTCTTTAATGTTACTGTAAAAAATGAAAGAGAAAATAGAGATGGGACTGAGCAGTTACCATACACAAGATTTGTGATGCAGATTTTAAAAATAGCCATTAATTGACATCAGAAGTGAAGCTCTTCCTGGTATGTATAGTTTCTTTGTGTATTATGACATCCAACAGCAGTACAGGCTAGAATGTGTGCAGTCTCCAAAGTGTTTTTGTTATTAGAGCTTTTTCAAAAAAGCATCTAGGGCAACAAGGCTGTGAACCTGAACCAACAAGGCTATTTGCTGGATAATCAAGAAAGGCTGCTAAAGAATTTGTGTAAGACAAAGTGGGATCCCTGTGAGTTAATTGAAGTCAACCAGGATTTGAATGCTTCGCAGTGCTGCAGAAGTAGAGATGCTACTTCACATCCTGGATATAAATTGTTTCAACTTCTACTCTCAAAACAACGCTATAGAGCACTGCACAGCAGAACAACAGCAGACACAAGGACAGCTCTTTCCCAAATGCCATCACTCTGCTAAATAAATAATTCCCACAACACTGTCAACTCATTTACTAAGACTGTATTACTATTCCTGTATTACTATTACTCTTCTCGTCCTGCCTAGTACCTAAGTACTAAGTGCTGTATCTCATTATTCTGCTACATGTATCTTACTATCTTACTATTATTCTTCCCTTATGTACACTGGGAGCCTTTGCACCAAGACAAATTCCTTGTGTGTCCAATCACACTTGTACAATAAAGTATTCTGATTCTGATTCTATCTCTGCAAACATGTTCAAGACTGTCTGTAATGATCCTGTCCATTGTATCATTGCATTTGGAGAGAGCCTGCTTGAGATCCTAGCCCATTTGAGGTAGAGAATATGTTGGCTACAATGCTGACCTTCCAAATAATGGAATATTAGTGGACACACTGTCCTTGGGCCATCATCCTGGTCATCAGAATTTTTTTCTTTATTTGTAATCAGGCTTTCAGCAAGCCTGTTAACAAGCAAGCTTGTTAATGCATTTTCAGAATGGAGGGTGGCCTTCTAATTTTATTTTGGTCTTTGTTTTATTTCTTTGAAATACCCTATTGAAAACATTGCTATTAGGAAATCCTGCTGTTCACAGCCTGTGATTTTTCAGGCTGTGATAAGTAATGTTTTCAAGTTTTCTACATATTTCCTATCAGTCTTTCTGCTAATTATATATGTTCTGCAATTGCAGTGTTTTAACACAATTCTATTCTGTCCATGTTCTTCTCTATGCATTCAGAACATAAAGATACTGAGTTCAACAGGTCAAAATATAGGAACATATAATAACAAACTACTCATTTAATATGTTAATATTGCTTTCATTCCACCTAGGTCATGGGACAGTATTCATAATCTCCAGCTCCTGAGTATACCTTTCACTAGAACAACATTAACTAGAATGCTTAACTTGAGAGCCATGTAACAATCTTCAGTCAACAAGTGACCCTCTTCATGCTCCCCCTAAATATATATTTGGCTGGTAAATCCCAGCCAATACACATTCAAAATGCAAAGGTCCAGATTGATGGTCAGCTTCCTCAGATAAAATCCCATCATATTATACTCTTGGGCTTTTGCTAAACTTTAGGTAAGTTGAGCCATTATGGAATTATCCATACAATAACTTTTAAAACATTGGTAAAAAGAATAATTTCCCCTGGTTTAGCATTTATATCACCACCTATTAGTATAAATGTTACATTTGAGCCATGGTGATGCAGTGGTTAGAGTGCAGTACTGCAGGCTACTTCTGCTGACTGCCAGCTATCTGCAATTCGGCAGTTCAAATCTCACCAGGCTCAAGGTTGACTCAGCCTTCCCTCCCTCCGAGGTGGGTAAAATGAGCTCCAAAATTATTGGGGGCAATATGCTGACTCTGTAAACTGCTTAGAGTGGGCTGTAAAGCATTTTAAAGTGGTATATAAGTCTAAGTGCTTTCCCGTTTTGTCAAAAACAGTTGGGTTGGAGCCAAGCCAGAAAGTTGGGGTTGTGCTAACTAAAAGAGAGTTAATTTCAATGCATGGATACTGTGAGTAGTGATGTCTTACTTTTGTTTCTTCCTTCTTTCATGTTTAGGTGTGTCTGAGAACCTACTCACAACGGGAGTTCTGCAATGCTCACAGCCGTCTGTGGTTCTCTTGGCAACCAGTGCTCAGAGACACCTTGTTCTTCTCCAAGCCACTTGGAGCTGCAGCCTCTGCAGACATATCAACCTCATACCAGCCCAGAAAGTGGGGGAGATTTCCCATCCCCTCTGCAACCCACAGAACTCCAGCATTTGCCTTTGACTACACCTGACACGGAATACTCGGGTAATAGTGGTTACGAACTGCATGGGTCTTCAAGGGTAGATCTGGACAGCGAAGGCCAGCTGCCACCGGGGTCATACTCTAAGCTTTTACAAGCAACACCGGATATGTCTCAGCATTATGAACCTTGGTTTAGACCTACACATTCAGGCAATGCCACTGATGACAATAATGTCAATCCATGGTGGGATCTCCATGCTGGATCTAGCTGGATGGATCTTCAAAGTGGTCTCCAACCACCAGGTCACACAAGTGGGCTGCAGCCAGCATTGGGTGGCTATGGTTCTGCAGAACATCAGCTCTGTGGTCCACCTCATCATCTGCTGTCTTCAGCACCACACCTCATGAACCAAGAGGTTATTAAATCCCTGGATTCTACTCAAGAGCCTCATCCAATGGAGCAAGCTGGGGATAGTAGTGGAAGACCAAAAAGCTCAAGACGTTCAGTAACCCGGAGCTCTGGCCAAGCTGCTTGTCGATGTCCTAACTGTCAAGAGGCTGAAAGGGTGGGCCAGTGCCCTGACAATTCCAAAAAGAAGCATCTCCACAACTGTCATATTCCTGGTTGTGGCAAGGCATATGCCAAGACATCCCATTTGAAGGCTCACTTGAGATGGCACAGTGGTGACCGTCCCTTTGTTTGCAATTGGTTGTTCTGTGGAAAGCGCTTCACCCGCTCTGATGAATTGCAGAGGCACCTTCAAACCCATACAGGAACCAAAAAATTCACCTGCCCTGTTTGCAACCGAGTCTTCATGAGAAGTGATCATCTAAGCAAGCATATGAAGACACACGATGGTGCCAAGGAAGAAGTAGAAGGAGAGGCTAAAACTGGAACAGAGCTTCCTGCTAAAATCAAACGGGAACCTGAGGGAAGCGCTTCAAGTGCTACTTCTCAATCTAATTGAGCCTTTTTCTTTTCATCTTTTCTCAAGGATGTCCAGCCCTTCCCATCTCACTATAATGGTCAATCTTGGGTCTGTAACTTCCTACTCATGGCTATAGGATCAATCCATCCTCTGGCATGAACATTAGTCTGTCCTCAAATGCAATGTTATTTATTTTGTAGGAGGAAAGGGCGATATTGTTGGGACAATTTGGAAAGTCCAGGCCTTTAGCAGCTTCGGGGTGGGACTTCATATTGTACTTTTGTTTAGGGAATATAGGAAGATACTGTTAAAAGAATAGTTAAGGAGGGTAGGTTAAGTGGCATCTTGAGACAGTTACAAATGGAGGGAAGCAGTCCTTGCCTCCTTCCATTTGAATGTTAGGCTTCATGTTTTTGCTATATACAAAATCATAAAAACATACGGTTATAGTGGAACCTCATTCTTTAGTTTAAGCTCTCAGAGTTTTAGAGATTTGGATATTAACCATACCACGTTTGGTTCCATTTCAGTAGATAACATGGTAAATCCAGTTTAACCAAAATGTCAACCACACTTCAGTTTCCATGGGGAATTTTTGGGGAGGATCAGGAGTAGAATTCTTGGTTTGCGTCTCAGATAGCTACCTCACTCTGTTCCCAAAGCAGAGATCTTAGACCGTATCCTTAATTATGAATACAGGTGGCTCTAAAAGTAGATTAGCTTTTTATGGCAGTTGGTGGCACTTGTAAATTACTATAATAAGGAATAACATAATTCAAGTTTTAAATTTTCCAGCTTCCCAACTGAAATATAAATTTATATATTCCTTTGTACTAGTATTTTGCTTAGATTATCTATTAAAAATAGGTTTTCTAAAATTGTTTATATTTTCAACCAAACATGAAGCATCTGGTCTCTCCAGGAGGTATGACCATTTCCTTTACTTAGGAGTAAAAAGAATGAGAAGATAGAGAAATGTGCAAATTGAAGGAACTGGGAAATGATTTTTTCCCCTGCCTCTGAAAAAAAACAACTGAGTATTTTTGGGAGTAGGGCAGGATGGAAATACCATATTTTCTCATAATTATTATGCTGTTCTCTTGATATCTAGAACGCTTTCTTATTCCACAGAAATGAGATGTTTTTCTTAATACAAGGTAGAAAATCCATTTTGTGTTGGTTGAGTAGAAATGGCTAGCACTTTTTCTGTACCCACACTTTAAAAATGTATGTCCTCCCAGTCCTCCAAACCTTTTCCCTACTTCACTATGCCTTTAAAGTTTAATTGAAGGGAAGTATGTACTAAAGTTGTGGGTTAGAACTCAGTTTCTGATTGCCCCAGGGCAAATTCAGCAATTAAGGATGTGTGGTTTTTTTTGTTTCGTTTTTTGCATTCTTACTACAGCAGATGGCAAACTAGTTCAAGCACATGAATTGGTTATCATAAATTGAGGCTATCTTTCACTTACGTTAATACAGTCTTGATTTCCAGCTGTGTAAAAAGTGGTTTAACTTTTGCTCACAGTACTGATTCACAAATTTAACCAGGTTCTACAATTAAATCAGATCTGATTTAAGATCTGATCCTAGAACAATTTTTGACATTATGTGCAATTTTTTGCAAATTGCAATTACAATACATGTTGTGCAAGGAAAATAATATAAGCATTAAAAAAACCTTATTTGTACTTGTTTTTTTAATTTGGATAGAAATATGCAGATTTCTGCTAAGAAACTGAATGTGGAAGGGCTGCACCATACTGTATACTCTGGATTGCTAGTAATTCTTTTTGAGCCAGGTAAGTGTTTGAGGTATATTTTCACGAATGAAGGCAAATATACAGGTCCCAGGATAATGTTGCAGGATTCAGTCTGGGTCGGTCACTGGGACCAGAGGTTTAGTCTTCCGAGCTTTCAGACTTGTGCTGGAGCCCATCCTCAGGGAACTTCTCTCTTGCCAGAATGTTTCTTTGTGCTATTCTATGCATAGTATTTATGTGATGCCAGATTGTGCCTAGCTTTTTAATTGTTGATTGGGGAGTTGATGGCAGGTTAATGGCCTGGCTGTTGTTTACTTGTGCTGCCAAGTCCTTAGCTCCTAAGTACCTGATAACTTGGTGGTAAATCAGTACTCCTGTTGACTGACAAGGGGCCGGTTTCCAGGCTTCAGTCATTTCCCTGACTACTACTACTGACTAGTAGCCAGGAAAATGATTGAAGCCTAGAAAACAGGCCCCTTGTCAGTCACAGACTTGCTGATTTACCACCAGCTTATCAGGTATTTAGGAGCCAAGGATTTGGCAGCACAAGTAAACAACAGCCAATGATTTAATAACTGGCCATGAACACCTCAAGCAACAATTTTTAAAAACCACACACAATCAGGCATCACATAAATAGCCCAAAGTGCATTTTCTGATGAGAGAGAAGTTCCCTGAAGATGGGTTCTAGCAGTAGTCCAAAACCTCAGAAGATTAAAACTGGTCCCAGTGACCAGAGGTATATTTTGCACAAAAAGCATTATCCAATGTCCTTGTGCCCATCTCTTAATCTTTCAGCAGACCATTGAGCTTACCATAAATAGTAAGACTAGTTGATATTTAAAATACTTTTTAAAATCAAAATTTGGAAGTATACTTTGAACACAATTGTCTTCATTAAAACAACTGCATTAACAAAAAAAAAAACCCAAAACATTCCCCCCATAGTTTTATAGTTTTTCTCTGTAAAGTTAAACTAGTCCAATTACTGTTCCAACTGATATTTTAATCCTCTGCTAATTATATTCTATAATATGATAGTGAAGTTTTATAGGCAAATCTGATTTAGGATAATTTACTCAAGAATCTCCTTCAACCCATCCCCAATTTGTTTCGGTTCTTCAAAGCAACTTCTTAACACTTCTTAATCTTAGCATTTTTCTTCCTCATTAATGACCCCATCTGGAAATTTCAACCACGCCACCTGTTCCCCAGTGGGGATTTAACTCAGATTCACAGATTGACAGAGTTGGAAGGGACGTTGTAGGTCATCTAGTCCAACCCCCTGCCCAAGCAAGATAATTGCCTCTACCCAGGATCAAACTCACAGCCTCCTGATTGTGAGGTGAGAGCTCTACCTCTAAGCCATCTCTCTGGGTTTTCTCATGCACTTTCTGGCTGATGGCAATGTTCTTGGCTGCACCTACCCTTCCTTCCTGCACATTATGCTGTGCACTTCTTACTACTGGCAGAAGGGAGAACTTTTAAGGAAAAGAGCAAAATCATGTGGGATCTCATGCAGCCTCATAACATGAAGGTGTCCAGACATGTCCAGACCAGAAAACAAGGGAGGAAGGCAATATCTAACAACAATTGCTTGGGAAATACTCATTAAAAATTTAACTTGGCCCAAAGGAAGAATCCTTCTATTTTTTTCTAAGAGGGGGAAATATTGGCTCTTTTAATGTGCTCTCTCAGTTCTCCCAGCATTATCAACAAAGTTTCTGGCTGCAGTTATAACATTTACAAGAAGTTGCAGTTCTAACTTTACACGTTTTGATCCATTAAACTTTAGCTAGGAAAGTGCAAGTTAGTGATCCCTAAAGAAGATTCTTTGCATGGTGTTTGACAAAACTTTCTTCCTATTGATCAAAGCAACTAGTGACTACAGATTTCACAGACAGAGTATGTTGCAGAGAGGATAGTGGGAGGGAGAGAGTAAATAAGTGGTTAATTTGAGTACTGAATTTCAGTTTAATGGCACTCAAAAAATTAATATCAGATGAAATGCTGTAAACTCAAGCAACATATCAGCTATTAGGCTTTTATGAGGAAATTCTTCCTAATTTTATATGCCTATGTGAGGAAGTTCTACCACAAGGACAAGACATTATGCATGTGTTGAGAGGCTCCCTAATTTTCCTCCTTGCTTGTGACAGAATGCAGATACTGAAATCAATGAATTTATACCCTCCCTTACTTTAAATGTCAGAAATTAAGCTAGAGATTCTCTTGAGATGAGAGGGACACCATGCCCTATTTATTTTTGCCTTTTACTTTCTGAGACTGATTATTTCAAGGACAATATCCTATAACAAAGATCTTACAAGTCTGAACTTCGCTGGTGTTTTTTTTTTGCCTGAAAGGCTTTCTAGTAAAAAGCATTTCTAAATGAAACATACAACGACACTCATGATCACACTAGAGTGGTCATCTAAGGTGCTTGTGTGCTTATTCAAATTCTGGCACAATGTATGAATTCGACAATTCTCATGTGCCACTTAATATTTGAAAATACCTCTTCTCTTTCTGTTGGACACAATCTTGGCTGGAAAAAAAATCCTCACCTACTGTGTCTGTAGAAAAAACAAGTTCAGACTCTCCACTTCAAAATACATTATTGCTTGTCTGGCTCCAGAAATAAATTGCCTCTGTCTTTATAGATTCCTATCCTCTATTCAAAGGAGTATTCATGTTCGAATTTGGTTTTTGAAAAATAAAGAACAGAAAAGATTGAATCTGCTCTTCATCTAAGCAGCATATTGACTAACAAATTGGCCCCTTGGTCAAAGGCTTCATCATTATGGCAAGATAACATGATCGTATTTATTTTAAATTTTGAATGTATACATGCAACATAGCATATATGTAAGAAAGGCCTAATAATGAAAAAAAAGGCTCTTGCCCTGTTTTTTTTTTATAAGTAGCTATCTTATAATAGTGACATTTCATTTTCTGGAAAAGACAGACAGTTATGCACTAAAGATCAGTAGACCTATATGTCTCTTAGGATATGCAGGCCTGTGTGTGTACAGGAGAAACTTCATTCCTGTGTGGAAATCCCACAAGCAATGGCTGCATCTGCCGGGTGCATTTTGTGCAACTTGCTGCTGTCCATTGAGTGCTTGCCAAATGCCTAAGACACCTGCTCCTTTCCCACACCCACTTCTTTCTCGCCTGCCACTCTCTTTGCCCCGGGGAGAGCTGATGCAGGCGAGGGGGAGGTGGGAAGAGTTCCCAAAAGCCAGAGAAGCAGGCCCAGCAAGGATTCCAATGAGATGGCCCAATTGTGTGGGGCAAAAAAGGGTGTGTTGCAGCACCTGTCTCCTGTACAAACCGGGCCTTATATTTTAATTTTCTGTTAAAAATAAAGCTGAATGAGTGAGCTCGATATGAGGCACTTCAGCTAGTGTATTGTAAGGTTGGTTGGCGAGTATTATATTCATTTGATATTGAGACTTCTTTCCTAATCTAGAGGGGTTTTAACTGAATTTCTTGCCCCGTCCAATTTTAGAAGATGAGACACATTGCTTTTTGCAAAAGTGTGACAATTACAAACCAAAAGATTGCTTTTTTGTTTTCTTGATCCTTCGCGCCTAAAAGATGTATTTTAAAACAAAATAGGTTGCATTATGTAGTAAATGTTATTGAAATTATAAACCCACCCCACCCAAGTCTAAACATCACTAAACATCTGAATAAATAACAACAACAACACTTTAAATGCTAACTGTATGTCTGCAAAGAAATTAAAAAGGAAAGGGGATGAAAGAAGAAAAATACTAAACGATCACAGAATACAGATTTCAAAACGTTGCTTCTGCTCTAAGTGGAAGTTACAGCCTTGGAGTTGGTGCTGACTAAATGCTGTTTACCCCAAACTTTCCCCCCATAAAGATACATTTTAGCCCTTGGCATCATAACATGTAATACTAAAGCACTGTTCTAACATTACTAGAGTTATCATCCTAAATGGCTTTTTTATTTAACATAATCCCATCTACAATTTCTGGGCTATATTTCAACTCGCCAAAGGACACCTATCTGGGTTCTATGTTGAAGCAAGAGAGTTTTGCAACATCAGTTACAACGATTAGTAGTTCTAGAACTGTAGTGAAAATAATGATAAAATAAGACAGTGTGGATTTATCATGTGGGATATCATATATGGACTAACAATATAAATATTTCACCTAGATTAGTAAATAAAACATAATAAAATATAAATGTTAAAAAGATCTGTGTTCAAATACCAATGTCTAGGCCCTCTAAGCATTGAAGCACCGCATCGTTTATATTAACAAGTGTGGGTTTTAAATGCTGATAGGATTTTTTTCCCTTCAAAATAAAATCCAGTGTCTCCAAATTCAGACGAAATGGCACTCATTACTACAGTAGCAATAGTTTCCTTTATGACTTGTTCCAGTCCAGTTTTTATGTACATTAATCTTTGAGGGTCCAAATATGGAGCAATAGCTGGAGGAGTCAATAGAAATGCTGTATATAATAGATGATGGTTTTCTTTAAATTATAATTAAAGAAAATACTATTAATGAGATCTGGAAATTATCATTTTAAAAGTGTCAAACTCTAGGACATTCAGTTCTGGAACAATATCTGACAACTACAATATCCTGCTTGACATATTTTATCCCAAGGTTTTATATATGCTTTGATCTAATGGAGTAAAGCTCTGTAAAAAAAATGCATTTGTAATTATTCTTGGCACAAATAGATAATGAACGCATCTTACCACTGAATGGAATCTCCAAGGTATATAACCGAGTAACTGCAATCCTTTCAGCTGAGTTCAAAAAAAATAACCTGTAAAGAAAATGCCTTGGTCTAGTTCTTGGGTTGTCAACATACACAGTTTTACATATATTTTTGAAATCCCTTCCAGGGAATGGGTGAACTATAGGTTAAAACATGAAAAGAACCAGCAGAAGAAATATGGAAAAAGGAAAAAAGAATGTAACTCATTCCAGTTCAGTAAAAGACCATTTGTAAAATATATCAGATTCTCCTGGTTTGCTCTTTTTATCCCATTTTTTGCTTGTTAGATCCGGCCAATATTTTATGGGTATAATTTTTCAGGGCTTATCATTTTTTGTTAAAAACAATGAAAGGAAAGGGTGAGTGAACAAAGAGCAGCAGGGATTATTGGCAGTTGAAATATGGCACCTGAAATACAGGTAGTTCTCAACTTACCATTAGTTGCCTAGGGGCCATTTGAAGTTACAACTATCCCCAAGAGTTATTTATGACTCATTTCCAATGGATACCACCCCCTGAGGTCATGTGACCATATTTTGGTGTTCAGCAACTGACCTGCATTTACAGCCTTTGGCAGCTTCCTGCAGTCGTACAATCATGATTTAAACCTTTTCTTCTGGAAATCAGCATTTTCTTCCAGTTTCTGACAAAATCATGGCCCATAGAGAACAACAGATTCACTTCACCACCACATTGGCTTAATAAGCACCATAAAGATTGTAAAATCAGGTCAGTCACATGATGATTTGCTTTATGACCATCAAAACTTACAACTATAATTATGAGGATTAAATATGTTTGTAAGTTGAGGACTATCTGTATAGATGCCAAACCTGAATTCCATGCAGCTGCAAGAGCCTTGGATGCTCTCCCTGATGGTCATTTTAGAAGCTGTTCTGAATTATAATGTTTAATGTGATGGACAGGAAAAATATTGAAGCATGGAGAATATGTTAAATGCATTTCATTACATTTGAACAACATGACAAAGACTTGGAGCACCACTGAATCCAAAAGAAGAAGTGTATTCCTGCTTTATAGTTCATTCGTTTACAGGGCAGAATACAGGCTCTGTGACATTTTTTTCTCTGCCTTGAATTCCTCCTAAGTTGCTGAACAGAACAGGGATCAGGTGAGAGGTATTGTGTATTTTCCAAAAGTAATTTCTGTTTGGAGTACTTCCAGGCAGCATAATATAGGCAGAGGAGCCTTACTTATCTCTGTGGGGAAGTGTTCAGTAGAGTTAACATAGACCAAACTAGTAATCACAGCTTCTTCAAGCCTCATTGAAGCCAACAGGAAATTCTTTTGTCTCCTGCCAAATAGTGTTGTGTTTGCCAGTGCTCTTACTGGGAAAAAAAAAACTGAAGTGGATCTGGATGCAGGAGTTTTTCCCAACCTTTCATGCAAGGTGGTGTCGTATCCAAACACTGAATGAAACAATAATGTCTACACTGTATAAAGAAGGGTAGGAATTGTTTTAAAAGTAGTCTCTTTGGATCCTAGTTCTCATCTGGAGACTTCATAAACTGTCTATTTAGTTTTCTTGACTACAGTGTTTTGCCCCTTTTTCATTATCCACTATCTATTTCAGTTTTATTTTATGGAAGACTCTTAGGTGTCAACCAGCAGCAGTGAAAATGGAGACTGGAAACAACACCAGAAGGATGTAGAGCAAGCAGTGGACATCCTTGTGGTGGAGGTGGCTGCTAGATTGATGGCAGACTCCCCCTCCTCCCCCTTGCTCTCTGCTTTCCACCATCCATCTTTTTAGTTACCATATTTTATGTATTTATTCTCATTTGTGTTCCTTTGTCATTGTTTACTTCATTGTTCTATCATTCTGTTTATGTGCCTTTTCATTTTTCCTCCTTTTTATTACTGTAAACTGCCTAGAGTAGTGCCATTCTAGGCAGCTAATCCACTTTGTTTATTTAACATATATTTAAAAACGTTTCCCCAACCTTCCTTACCCAGATCCTATGTGCAGAGCCTGACTTGAAAGCATTAGAACAAGAAAATGTTAGAAACAATGATAGATTGCAAAACATCTGATGTCAGTGAAGATAAGGTGAATGAAGGTTCTTGCTAATTAGGTCTGAGATTAGAGTGAACTCTGGTGTGCAAATAGTTTTCTTTTCAAATTTTTTTTGCTATCAGATAGTTATAGCTTTATTTCACGAGCAATCCTTTAGCTCACTTTTTACAACCTAATATTTTCTTCTATAATAATTCATGACTTGAAAATATTGAAATGTAAGTTGAATAAAGTGCATGTTTTAATGTTTAAATCTTCTCTTGTGTTTCTAAGTATTTTGTGTTTTTCTCTTTTTTCTGTCATTTTACATCATGGTCTTTCTCATTGTAGATGATCACCTTCCCGCCAAATTAACAAATTGTAAAGTGAAGTCTTGTATTACCAAAATCCCATGATAATATATAGAAAAGGGGGCATAGGAATAGACATGCGTAAGGGAAAGGTAAAAGACTACTTAGTGGCCTCAACAGATGTCCCCAAGAGTTATCCTCAGAGGTGTTGAAATTCCATAAATATAAATAAGATCATATTTGGAATCTTTTCCTAATTGTATCTACACCAGAGAGGGAGGCCAGGTATGTTACAGGTACCCTTCATCAAGGAAATCCACCTAGTGGGACCAAGAAAAAGTTGTGTCTTTGGTGGTTCCCTACCTGTGGAACATCATTCCCATAGAGATAAGACTGGCCCCCATCTTGCTACTCTTCCAAAAGGCCCTGAATATGTGGTTTTGCCAGCAGGATCCTGAGTTGATATGGAGCCAATCAAATGTGTTTGAATCAGGAGGGTGGGGCTTGTTGGATTTATACTTGGTATTTTATTCATGTAAGCCACCCAGAGTCATCACAAGTGAGTTAAATTTAATAAATAATGAAAGTATATATTAATAGAGCAAGAAAGGTAAAAGTGAGGACTTGAAGTTGCCTGCTATGGCAGTTGCATCATTTGTTCCATGAGAGATACGATTAAAGGCACAGTAAAAGACCTCAAGACACATGAATTTTGTGTTTTGAGCATTCATTTCATTTAGAATGGAACTGATAAAAACAAGGTGTTTCTCAATGTTTCAGGCCTTATAGCAAACCCTTTGGGTTGGATGCACTTTACTAAGTTCTTCCAAAGGGAGATGCAGTTACCACATTAAATGAAATTAATTCCCATCTTACAATTGACATATATAATTGAGATACAATGACTTCCTTCATGTTTAGATGTTCTAGTCTCTTCCTGCTGCAGCCACAAGATTTGTTGCAAAGGATTGTTGCTACAAAAGATTGTTGGCCCATCTAGACCAGGGATGTCAAACTCGTGTCGTCATGTCATCATGTGATATCATGACTTTATTCCCCTTTGCTAAAATGGAGGTGGGCGTGGCCAGTGCATGACACATCCAGCCCATGGGCTACAAGTTTGATACCCCTGATCTAGGCTATCATTGGAGGGGATACCTGGCATGCCTTACCTTTCAATTGCTAATATCAAAGTGATAGAAAATCAGTAATAGGCAAAGGAATCACAATTGCAAGAGGATCAAGTGTTTACCCATTTGGTATCTTGATGAACACACCAAATCCTTATTCTGAGGTAAAGAGTCAGGGTTTGGGCACAAAACCAAAAGGTGAATCCAGAAATACCTGTCCACCTGCATGTCTGGCAAGAAAGCACAAGCTCTAATTCCATATCAAGTCTCTGTGAACACTGTAGGTTCAACAAGTGAACACACCAGTTCTAGTTGTAGCATCATAGTTTTAACAACTGTACTTGGAACAGTTATCTCAAGATTTGCTTTGTTTTCTTGATGCTTCCAGAAATCTAGGGGCAAGAAAATAGGTTTGGAAGAACTATCATATGTTTCTCTCATTTGCAAACTTCCTGGATTTGCAAACAAGGATGAACTTTCATTTTTATTTTATGAAAAAAATATCTAATTATTAAAAGAAAGGGATGAAAGAGCTGTGTTATATCTTCTGACTTGTAATGGTTGGGGCCCCTGGTCTGTTAGATCCTGTCAAGCTTCAGCCATAGAAGGTGACTTTGAGCCAGTCACACACTCATCCAACCTATTTTGCAGGGCTGTGGTTGTGATGAAAAAATGGGGAAGAGCACTATGTATGTCCCTTTGAGCCTTGTGCAAAATGTGGGATAAAAATCTAATAAGTGAGTAAACAATAAAGCATTCAATTGATCGAATGCTTCAGAACAGCTCACTATTTGGCACATAGTTTTAGTCCCATTTTGTGGTGTTTGTTGTACTGAAGATCACTGAATGCTCTAAAGCCGAATATTGGAAAAGTTGTTAATTCTGAATTAATCTCAAGAATTCTTTGATTATTTAGAAACTTAGAATTACTTATTAATTTAAAAATCAAAATCATCTTGTTATTGTTTTGGCACTTAGTGGGACTTTTATTCTTGGGTTTTTTTCACTGTTTAACACCCGAACCTATCCGTCTTTAAGTATTTCATAGAAAATTGAAAAATAAATAGGATTAAGGTTAAGATTTGTACCCTGTGTGAAATTCTGGGGAAAAAGCAGGATGATGGTACTGAACAACAGAAAAGCCTTAACTTAGCATGATACAATAATTTGAAAAAAACATTTCAGGTTTTTGGATGGGTGAGAAAGGGAGACAAAGGAAATTGCTAACTTAGACATAGATTGTATACATACAGACAATCTTAACATACCACTTTTCAATTAATTTGAAAAGTAGCAATTGAAATGAAACAACTGAGTAGTCAGCAGGCCATTTCAATACACATGCACACAGATAAAAGAATACCTAGCGTAGCCACAGACATGGCAAGCGAGTACAAAAGAAGCTATATTGCTAAGACAATAGAACAATATTACCTGAGAAGATAATATAGTGCTATAGGTCAATAGAGAGTTCAAAGAGATTACCTAGATCAAATTATTCCCTTGACAATCTATCGTGACATTGGATGAATTCCTTTCTGAGTCTTACTGATCTAATAATAAATTTGGCTAACTTTTCTGTCATCAGCCTATTAGTCCCTTGCAGTAGTGAGACTTTAAAGGTAGGATGCCAATAGACTATATTCGTCAACAGTGGTGGAAGATATTGATCCCTGATTGAATTATATAAGGGGCTGTCCAAAATTATATGCACTATGTCCTTAATGGCGTTTTGTCCACAGATGTGCAGACGGCCCTCATAAGGGAGGCCTCTGAACCACCCACTCCTCACCGTCATATCGAGCTGTTCAAATCTTAATCTGGAGATAGCCACCCTCCAGGTTTGGGGCATTTTTATTAATAGATAATTCTCAATTCTATGCTCCTTTTTTGTCTTCCCTAGCCAGCTATATATATTTGAATTGACAAGGGACTCAAGTGGCAATTGGTTTTACCTAGCCTCAGAGTAAAACTATACCTGCCCATTCAAAATATAAAAAATGATGGAAGAGTTGGGGAATTTCCCTGTTGCAATTTGTGGGTGCAAACTGGATGAAGACTACTATACCCTTCTCCCAAATACCATATGCCAGAGTCCTTCTAATTCAGATCTCTTCACATCTACTCCCCTGCAGACTCCTTTTTAAAGGGGAAAACTCTGATTAATGCAAACTATACGAGTAACACAATATATTGGCTTAGGCACCAAAGCCTATATGTAGAATGCAATGTCAAATTGTATGTTTAAATCCACCCCTAAAATCCAATATGGATATGTATGTATGTATGTATATGTGTATGTATATACATATTTACATGTACACCACATATATGTGTGCATGTATGTGTGTATGTATACGCACATACATACATACATATGCACACATATCCATCAGATTTATCATTTTCAAGTCAAATCACAGAATTACAGTCTCAAATCCATGCAAGGTTTTAAATGTAGGATTTAGAACTAGGATGGCTTTGTTAGATTTTTTTTTTCCCCTCCAATATTTCCCAACCAGCTTTGGAAGACTGCCTGAAGCAAAGAGATAATTTTCTTGATTGAGCTGTTGATGGTGACTTCATCTCATGCAGTAAAAGGTGTATTATCTAGGCCAGTGTTTCTCAACCTTAGCAAATTTAAGATATCTGGACTTCAACTCCCAGAATTCCCTAGCAAGCCATGACTTGCT
>JANHFQ010001758.1:614871-625141 GCA_032468035.1 Aparallactus werneri
CATTCCTCCCTGCCTGCCTCCTTGCTGGCCCCCAGGAGGCAATTGGAAATAAAGCCGGGCGGAGAGATATTCCCCCCCACACTGCATATGCATGCACCCAGATTCCCCACGGCAGACCTCTCCGCATGTGTGCCCAAGTGCCTGTCTTGTGTCATAACCGGGCTGCTGCCCTTCCGATTCTTACCTGCTGCTGACCATTTCTTGCCTCCCTAATCTACTGCTGGGAAAGGGACGAACAGTCAGCAACAGCAGCCACCGCCAGAACAACACGCAGTGGGGTATTTAGCCCGGGTTGTTCCCGAGACGTGACTGGTCTGCTCCTGTCCCCACCCTGAAAGGGCAGCTGGGCTTCAAGCCAGTTTGTCTAACCCGACTCCCCTTGTTTCTACCTCTACCCGTTCCTCTGATCCCCTTGCCGAGCTCGGCCGAAGTCGCTCCCCCACCCCACCTTCCCACCTGCAGATAAAATGCACCCTCCGTGGCTCCACCAACGCTTCCTCAACTCTATCTTGGTCCAGTCCCAGGCTAAACGCTGCTGCTGGCAAAGGGGAGGAGGAGGGACAAAAGTTGCTGCCTCTCTTCCCCCTCCTCAAGAAAAGGGTGATGGCTTTTACCCTAAGGTGGGCAGGTGGGGTCGGGAGCGACTTTGGCCGAACTTGGTGAGAGGATCAGAGGAATGGATAGAGGAACTGTCTGTTCGCCCCTTTCTTGGCAGCTGCTCTTCTGGTTTTTGGCGTGTATGCGTGTGTGAAGACCAGCTGGCCAGCGGGCCACAACCTGGAAGAGCAAAGGCCGAAGCCTCAGTGTGCCGGCCAACATGGCTCATTGTGCCACTTGTGGCACTAGGGCCATAGGTTCGCCATCCCTGCTCTAGTCTGACTACAAAACGCAGGGAATGGTCTCTATTCCACAAAAATGGGAACTAAGAAAAGATTAAAATACTGCTGCTGTCTTAATTTATTGATCAATTTAATATCTCATTGACATTTTATCCCAATACTATCTTCCTTCTTCCCCCCTAAAAGACCCTTTACCAGATATGTTCAAATAAGAGATTGCTTTTTAGAAATATCAATTAATACATTAATTAAGCAGTTGTTAAACACACTTGAGATGTTAATAGCAATGAGCACTATATTTCAGACTGGGTCTGGAGAGGGGTAGTAGTGCCAGCGAAGCAGTCCGAGTCATTACAGCTCTTCTGGAAAGCTATGGTCAAGGGGGCAGCTGCAAGGAGGCGCCAACTCCTTTTGTCTACCATAATACCTTCCTCCTGGCGGATCGCACTGAAGCCTGGGTGTTGGAAACAGCAGGACGGTTTTGGGTGGCTCAGAGGATCCAAGGTGGGCATTTGGTTTACTTGTTTTTTTAAATAAAGAATGTACTATGACGTATTAGAAGGGTGCAAATGGTTTTGAGTTTAAAATACGATATTTCAATCTCATCAGAAGTATCCTAATTTTATTCTAACCTTGCTAGTAGTGATCTGAATGCCAAGCAGCTCCATTTTGAGTTGGTTTAACCTTGAATTATAGCTGTTTTAAGTGTACAACATTTCCAGTAATGTTAGAAAGCAAAGATGTGCAAACCCCATTCACCACCTTATTTGACCTGAAACAAATATAAATTTAATAACAACATCAAAGAAAAACTATTTTGACTCTAAACTTCATGCTTATGTGAGAATAAGTTCCACTTCATTCGGTGGCCTTATTTCTGAGTAACCATGCAGAAATTTAGATTGTAAAAAGTTTGCCTGCTTTTTGCCAAAACAGGCTTTTTCAGCTGTAATTTGAAATTCATTTCCAAGTTGAAAAAATTCTTCCTGGGCCGGGGGCTTTATAAATCCTCAGCAAGCTGGTTGAAAATTGAGAATTATGTGGAATCTGGTTTATGCAGTCCCAGGGTTCAATCTGACAGAATTACAAACATTCCTCAATGTAGTTGCCGAATTTCTACTGTGACTTCCTGCATTTCAAGAAGGAAAATTATTTAAGATTTAAAACTTGAGGGAAAATCCAAATACCACTTCATGCAGAGACAAAAACAAAAAACCTCTTTGCCCATATATGAGATGTCATCTATTTCTTATCCACATTCTACTTTGATCCCCTCCAAGGTTTACTTCTGTATCCCACCAGTAAAACGTTAACCTCCTCAGTTGAAAATATGTTTGTATGAGCTTCCTGGCAAGCTACCATAAAGATAAATTAAGATCCCTGTCTCTTGTCAGTTATTTCCTCCTTTGATTATAAAGGATGCCATATGTTGGATCTTCCCTGGGAGATTCCAATATTTTGTAAGAATGCTTTTTCAAGAATTAGCATTGATTGATTTATATCCTTCATAAATATTTTTCTGCTCTCTTTTGGCCCTTTCTGCTACTTGAATCTGAGATTTCAAAGTGGATTTCTGGTAGAATATAAGAGAAAATAACTTTTCCTATCCATATAAGGTGCTAAGACATTTCTTCAGGCTTAAGCCAAAATGTTACTGGAGTTCAGCTCTCATTACTTTTACAGGAAATGGCATTTATAGGTAGTCCTCGACCTATGATCATTTATTTAACAAAAGTTTGAATTTACAATGGCCTCACAAAAAGTGACTTACAATCCGACCTCAAAATTAAGACTGTCAGATCCCCTCCTCCACAGTCACTTGGTCGCAATTTGGGTGCTTGACAATCCATCCACATTTATAACAGTTGCAGCAGCATGCAGTCATGCAATTGCAATTTTCAACCTTTCCACCGGAATGTGGTGGAAGGTAGTCCAGATTCCCGGGAGGCAGAGGCTGCATTCCAGAGGAGCAAGAGACAGTAAAGTTTAGATACCGTCTTTTTTGCTCCATAAGATGCACTCCCCCCACTCAAAAAAAGTGAGTGGAAATGTCTGTGCAGCGGTGCTGGTCCTTTGGTGAATACCACCTGGGTGCCGTGGCAGGGTCCTTTTACAGTGCTGAACCCTGCCTCTTCTGTCTTTGTCATTGCCTGCTTCATCTGTCTCTTTTCCACAGTGCAGGAGTCAATAGGAAGAGCTGGCACATGAGAGGACACCTATCTGTGGTCCTCTCAGGCTCCACCTGATACTGTTTTTTTCTTGTTTTCCTCCTCTAAACCGAGGTGCGTCTTATGGTCAGGTGTGTCTTATAGTGTGAAAAATACGGTAGTTGGGAGGAGGAAAAATTTTCAGGGAGACCTTTAAGTACTTTGCAAGTACTTTGCTTTAATTTGGCAAGATTTGTGTCTATAGTTGAGGAACAGTAAAGGAAATTGCTTAGAAGAAACTCAGCATGTCTTTCTTGATTTTTGAAAGTAACACTGGATTCTGACAAACAAAATCAATTGGGAAAATCTAATTTGCTTAATGACAATGGTACAAATGTTGTAAAATTTGGTCTGGTCACATGATGACTCGCTCAACAACTGCATCACTAGGAAACTCTTATTCCAGTCCCAGTCGTAGTTGTAAGTTGAGACTATATGTGTTCCAAATGAGGCTATTAACAAATGCATAATGGCAATTACGCCATGGAGCCCTAGTGGTGCAGTGGTTAAAGTTCAGTATTGTAGGTTGACTCTGCCCACAGCCTGAAGTTCGATTCTGATGGGGCTCAAGATTGATTCAACCTTCCATCCTTTATGGTCATAAAATGAGGACCCAGATTGTTGGGAGCAATATGCAAATTATGCTTATATTGTAAACCACTCAGATAGTGCCGCAAACCACTATGGGGCAGTATGTAAGCCTAAATGCTAAATTATATTGCTATCATCTAAAATCAGCTTATCTGATAAAGAATTTAAGCATATTTTAAAGAATTATTTTATTCTGTCTTCCCAATACTTACAAATCTTCAGATGTGAGAGATATTTCTGCAGAAGAGATATTTCTAGCTGTGAGAGAGCTGTGGTGGTGCAGTGGATAGAATGCAGTTTGCAGGCTAATTCTGCTGACTGCCAGCAGTTCAGTTCTCACCAGCTCAAGGTTGATTCAGCTTTCCATCCTTCTGAAGTCAGTAAAACAAGGACTCAGACTGTTGGGGGCAATAGGCTGACTCTGTAAATTACTTAGAGAGGGCTGTAAAGCAGTATAGGGGCATATATTATATTTCTTCTGTATGAGACGAGGAGGAAAGAGAATGCCTTTTCTAAAAAAGACTACCAGAACATTATATAAAAAAGCACTACCAGCAGTAGAACAAATTCTAACGTTTTTAGTAAATAGTATTATCTTTCCTCCAACTACACAGAAGGTGCTTGGAACATTTCAAACCAGTTAACTATTGGTACCAACATTACCAGTGAACATATGGGTCTAAGACAACATGCTCAAGAGCAAGGATGGTGGAATGGTCAAGGAGAGTTCAATTTCAAAGAAGTGTTTTCACTCATCCATCAGCCTGTCCGCATGGAGGCAGCCAAAGCACGGTATTGTGCTGGCCAGAAGCTGCTGCATCAACACTCAGGTGGGCTTTCAAAATAAATGAAGATAAGGACATTGGAGGTCAAATTCATATGGAAATGGGGATCTGAAGGAATTGTGTCCTGCTACTTAGGAATTCCTTCACGCAACCTTTCCTTAGCTTGTCCTTCAATACTTCAACTCCTAGAACGCTAATTGAATCAGTCTAGGTGATTTGAAGCCAACTTCTTGTACTCTCCACATGTGTGAAATTTCAATTCAAATAATTCCCAGCATAACCAATTCTGGGTGTTGAAGTTTAACACATCTGATGGATACCACATTAATGGAAAGGTGCTTCAGCAACACCTAATTCACTCAATCTCAGTTCAGCAAAATACTGGGATAGTGTAGAGCAGCTTTTTCTAATTTGTACCTTCCAGCTTCTATTTTCAATGTTGGCTATTGTGAATGGTAATCCTGGGAATTGAAGTCTTACCTGTTTGGACATAATTTGAAGTCCATTGCAGTTGGAGGTGGATTTTTTTGCAAATATCTCCTCCCCTAATCTTGTCTGTCTAAGGGTACTTATAAATTCTAACAAATGTAAAAAATATTTTTTAAATTAAAATGATGGGACAATAGATGTTCTTTCTTCTTTGGTTTTCATGTATTTTTTTATCATTGTAGGACAAATTACTGCTGAGACAATTATGTCTATCTTAAGTGACAAAACCAGTGGGATCTGTGTTGATTCTGAAGGTTTTTGTACCACAGGAAGTATGGTATCCATCCTCCCTCAAGATCCCCTTCTACCTTGTGTCCATTTTTTCACTGCCACCCCGGACCCTTCTAGGTAAGCAGCAATTTTGTTTAATGAGTCTTCAACTGCACACATAGAGCAAAGCCAGACTTTCCTTCCATTCACAAGATGTAAAACAGTAGGCCACCATAAATTCTGTTGCCATTACTACAGATTAATCTTCTGTCTTGGTAGGAAAGTTAACAAGTGAGGCTTTTCCTTTTGTTTTAATGTGGTGCAAATTAAGGAAAGTGATCAGTGGATTCTGCAGCCTTTATTCCCTTCCACCTCATGTCACCAGCTAGTGGAAACAACAGCTAGTGGAAACAACAGTTTAACATGCGATAAGCTGGAGATGGGTGAGCATAGCCATGTACTTAGAATAGCTAGTGTGGCCACCAGTCAATTTGTCCAACTTACAGATTGTAGGCATGGACATGTTCTGTGTCTGTTATTTATCCAGCTATTGTAGTGTTAGGCTTATACACTTCTGAATTAGCATTAAGCATATGTCCAAAAATAGATGGCTGACAGGTTTTACCCATGAACACCAGATGAGGCAGGAATAAGCAGCACTTTATTGATAGAGGCAGCCAAAAACCTATAATGGACTCATTGGTAACAAAACCAGCATTGCACAGCTGGCAGGTTTTGTTTTTGTATTGTATTCTTTGTATTTTTACCCCAGTTTATATTGTTCTTCTATGCAGCACAGGACTCTTAAGAGAACTAGCCCTCCATTTTAAAAATCCATGTTTTAAAAACGGTTCTTAACAGTGTTAAGCTTGTGTATATTAGGTGGTTGCATAAAGCCCAACAAGTGCATTGGAAAAGCCCTGGTCAGAAAATACACGGGCAAATTCTGATATCCACAGAAGGCAGTGCCCCAAAACTAGAGAGGGCAAGAGTTACTTCCCCAATAACCTGAAGTGGGCAGATCCCAGTCTCCCATCAGGAATCACATTGTCAATGAAATGTGCAAAATTGTGCCAAGAGAATGCTACTTTATAATTGGGACAACATTTATCTGCCTCCATTTATTTTATTTATTTATTTATTTATATTTGTACCCCGCCCCTCTCCGAAGACTCGGGGCGGGGTCCATGATGGGCTGAAGATTTCACAATGTCAGCATGTTATATAATACTAGTTCCTGGGACACCTTTGTGACTTTGTTAATGTCAGACATCTCACAGCAATTAGGACTGGAAACAATTCATCTAAGAAATTAATATCTCTTGAGCTCAGATTTGTAAGATTTCGTAGGGAAAAAAAATGTGACACCACGCACACGAATTTGAGCAAATATTTTTACTTTCAAATGAAACATATTTCCAAAGGCAATTTCAATCAGCTAGTGTCTGATTTTCTTTCTTGTGCTGTTTTGTTGCGATGAAACAGATGCTGGCCTTTTTTGATGCACCCATGGATTGTTTTGAAATTTTTGTTAACCTTTTTATCACTGTGTAAAACAGTTTTCCCAGTCACATGAGAATGAACCTAAGCTCTTCTTGCCAACCTCAGCTTTTCATAACGCTCCCCTTGAAGTTTCAATAGATGCAAAATATATCTGAACACGTTTGAGCAGCATGTTCTTCGTTACTTCTGGCTGCAGTTGAAAGGAATCGGGCAAATGTAGGAGCAGATGCTATTCACCTTTTCTAGCCTTAAGCCATTTTTTCTGTACTTCAGATTGTATGCTACATGTGCGAAAAAGAGCAGTCTTTCATGTGGAGTTTGGGTTTCATAGCTCTAGTCATGTACTGTAATGCAAGGACTGCCTGGATTGTACTGTTGTGTTAGGTTCCCCCCCCCCACCTTGTTCTTACTCCCTGTTCATGCTTTAGGGATTTTAAATTTAAATTAATAGCCTAATTTTTGAATATCACACTAATGCCTTCCCTTTTCTCTTCTTGGCAGGTCTATCTTCAAACCATTTGTCTTTGTTCCCAATGTTACTCCCTTCCCTCAGGTGAAATCTCCAAGTTTTGGTGAAAAAGACCCCATTAGGGAGACTCCAAGATTTCAAAGTCGAGTGGACCGTAGACACAATCTCTACAAGCAACATCAGTTAGCCTTGGAAGTCACAGATTGTAATCAGGTGAACTTCCAGTTATGTTGTGCAGCCCTCATAGCTTTAAACTGTCAGGCTTTACCTCTCCTAGAAGCCACTATGGATGGAATTGGCAGGAATTGAAATGTTAGCCAGAAATAATAGGTAAGAGCTGATGGGTTTTGAAACACAGGGCCCCAAAATGCTCCACTATTGAGTGCATTTAAGCAGAGACTGGGTTGGTATTCTGTTAATTGCATCATGCTTTGTAGAACTATCATTGAGCTTTGACCACATAATTCTTCACAATCCGATCTATGTTTTTGATAAATTTGCTTCAAATAGCTTAAGAAATAGAGAAGTCCTGGTGGAACATGTGTGGGCCTCTTTATGGTTGTCTCCAAGACTAACAAATTTAGTCTGACGTAAGAAGTCAGATTTTTTAGTTGCAACAACCAATCCATAGACACAAAGCCTTCTGGCTCTGGTTAGGATAACTTGCTAGCAGTTCCCAGATGCTACTGCCTCTATCTCATTGTCCACTTGCATCTGAAGCTGCCCTTAAATGACTTTACTGAGAAACTTAAAAGGAATCATCTCCGAAATTGCTCTATTTTCTCTTAAATACATGAAAAAAACCCTATGTAGGAAGTACCATCTGTTAAAACAGATCAGAAAGAGTTAACTAATTGTTTCCCCTCTTAGTAAAGTTCTGGACATTAGACCAGCAGGAGGGAATACATTTCCAACTTAGAAGTAGAGATGATGAATTAAAAAAAGTCTTGTAATTTCCTTTGTACTGCTTTTCCATATAATGTCTATTATTTTTAGTTTGTTCATCTTCTGTTGTTCTCTGTATTTTACTTGAGATTTTAAATTGATATGGGTGAGGATTTGGACCTATTCCCTATAGCGCATTGCATTCTCCTGGCATTTTTTGCCAGCTTTTGAATTTGCTTTTGAAGTTCATCTGCTCCAATTTTCATGAGGCAGGGCAATGCTGTAATTAAAAACAGCATCTTATGAGTCTCTGTTCATATACCATCCTTTCTCTCCTTCATTCCCAGTTTGAACAGCAGAAACTGCAGGAGGCTATGAAAACGTTTCAGCAGCAAGTTCTGGAAAGTGTGAAAAATATGTCAACAGGTTCTGTCCCTGTGAAACCCCAGGAGTTGGCTGGGCTCTTTTGCAATTCTGTGGATAAAGAACTCAAACTGTATAGCTGATGTAGGCTTAATGGCCAGGTGGGTGGAGTCTTAATCCTTGTGCTAGTGACAGATTGTCTGAATTTTTCTTCTTAGGGTATACCTATAAAGGATTCTGAGCCAGTCTAAAAGCAGATCATGTTCTCTGGGTGTCATGTCAGTAGTAAGTAGTAGTGGAGAGCTGAATTTATTTCTTCTCTTAGTTGTTATATAGATGTAACTGGAGCAAAGCTAGGGTTTCTTTATTTTATGAATTTCTGTTTCCTCTCTGAAAGGAATATTTGTTTTCAGATGGCTCCCAGCTCTTGAGCTTTAGAGTATGCTGACTTCAGTTCCTGTTCTCAGCATTTCAAATAAGCTTACATTTATTTAAACACATACTATGTTTGTTTACCTTAATTCAAAGGTATTTCATTTATAAACAAGTTAAAAAGTACTAGTCCCAATACAGATCCTTGAAGAACTTCACCTCCCATTTATTCCTACTCATTTCTTTCTGCCTTTAGTTTGCAATCCATAAAAGGGCAGCTTCTCGTAATCCACGTTTTCTAAATTTACATAGCTTTTCATACTGTATTGTTAAAACTGTCAACTCTAGAAGGTTTATTTAACAAGTTTTATTATCTGTGGAATCTGTGCAGATTTTCCTTCAGCAAGATTTTTTCTATGTGTCAAATTATTTATTGCTTAATTGTTTTTAATTATATGTCTACCAATTTGCCTAGAACAAATGTTATATGACAGACATATAATTTATGGGATATCCCTGGGTTCATTTTAAAGATTGGTATCACATTTGATTACCTTCCAGTCCTCTGACCGTGTAGTTGGTGTAAAGAAAAACTTACTTATTGCCTTTATGTTGCTAGAGGATGGAGGAATGAAAACTATAATGGTAGTGTCCTTAGATTATTATTGCGTATTGTACTAAGTTCTGGAAATTACAGCCATTGGCATAAGTACAAGATTTCTGTCTAGTGTGATGGATTTTAACTATTTGGAAATTTTAAGGCCACTTTTATTGCAACCTATGTTTATTAATTTTTTACAAAGTAGTGGTATCCTCACTTTCGGCTCATGTTATAATTAAAAAGTGGGTTAGGGTAGGAAAAATTAAGAGAGATATGATAACTAAAAATAGAACATGTCTGCAGATAAACTAACAGAAGCATTTAGTTCTAGTTATGTGAGACTTCTTTGGGATTTGTACACTGAAGTAGCCTTTTGAATTCCTTTGAATGTGTGTGACATCTGGGGACTCATAAATATCAAGGATTTACAGTATCAGTTTTGGGAGGCTAAGGCCACTGGAATCTTTAGGAGACAAGCAGAGGAATGACATCATATGTATTATATGACATAATGGTATACATTAAATGATTTATATCTTGTGTGTAATGACATCAGGATGCATGTGATGTCACTGTGTCCCTTACAGCTGATGCTGCAGGAGATGGGATCATGTTGCAAAGGAATAGGACTAAGGAGAAAAACCTAAAAATCCTTTTAAAAAATCAAAGGTTTCCCCTTCAAATAGCTATTCATTAAATGTCAAAATAATGTTTTGGTCTTATTTTCACATACATGTTAATTATGTTAAACCACAGTGACCATATAATATTTATGCAAAAATAAAACAAACTGCTTTATTAGCATAGTACACTACCATATATAGGCTTCCAATAGGATTAATCTATGGTGGTTTATTCAATAAACTTATATCCTGTGATTCCCGAATCAGTGGACAGGATTATGGGGAGACTGAGTTCCACCACGTGTTTATTGGACCCGTGCCCCTCCTGGCTTG